>DWTT01000562.1:0-14902 GCA_018250895.1 Carterocephalus mandan
AAATGTGTCATGTATGATAAACAACTCATTATTAATTCCCTTTGACCACGCGGGCGGAGCCGCGGGTAAAAGCTAGTATGAAATAATACATTTCTCTAAACTTAGCTTATATTATTTACCGATTACCCGTACAAAATACTTTTACCTTAGTGATACCTCGAGCATGATCTTGCACGCAGCCGACAATCCTGGTTCTGTGAGCTGGCCCACACACTGGGCATGGTCCCCAAGCAGTGGCTCTCCATCGTGGAGGGCACGGAGAAGCTCCACATCTCCGACGTCTTGAAGACGGTGGGCTTCCACTACAATGAGCAGGAGACACTTCCTTGTCCTCTTTAAGCCCGACTTCTACGCATCTAAATTTACCTATCTGAAGACCACCTCCGCAGGTTCTCGAACATTGCGTGAAGGACAATATTTTCCAAATAAACTTTCTGTTTCCAATCACATTGCCATTGACTTGGAACTGATTTTCCATCGAATTAAATTCTGATTTCTTCGGTACCGGAGGGTCAGAATTCGAAGTGTCGAGAGCCCTGGTGTGAGATTCTGCCATATGATGACGGTGATGTCTCGACATCTGGTGATGCTCAGCCAGATTATTCGCAGGTGGAATATCGTTACTGGTTTCATCTGGTAACGAGTCGGTAAGATATTCGTACTTGATGTTTGGATTTGGTTGCGTATACAAGACCTGAAAAAAAATTACTGTTATTTCTATGCGGGGGCGAGCTATATCTTTAGATTGATGTTGTTTTATTTGATATTTATTTATTCGTGGTATTTACCATGATGTCGATAGGATGCTGTATGGGTCCCATGGCGAATATACTGTCGAGGCCAGCTGCGCGTGAGTAAACAAATCTCGCGCCCGCCGCTTCGTAACTTCCGGCCGCGCTCACAGCGAACTCGCCGTTTACGATGTACGAGCCATTCGTCACTCGTAATGCTAGAAAAACAAGAGTTGTTTGGAAAACGCTATGATAGATCTGTTGCCTACATTCGCCTTTGTGTAAACTCATTCAATAATGGCTGCAACAAAGTGTTTCGCAGTGTACGTCATGCAAATAATTAAACACCAATTGTGCAGGCGGCTATCTCCATTTATCTCACAATTCCCGGCGTAGGCGCCTCTATTGAAGATGCGTTCGGCAAACTGGCCACGCGTGTGCAATTTCGATTAATCGATTCGACATCGATCTTTGCACTAGCACGCACTTCATCTCTCCATTAAGATCTCACATGACCTAGTATTTGAGAATAGAATCACTTTAAATAAAAAAGAAGACCTAGTTGGTCGTATTCCAATCAAAACCTAATCAATGGCCTTGAACATCCTTTTAGACACTTCAACACAAATGGTTTATTCATTGGCAGTTGAATTATTTGGCAAACGTTTAGAAGTATAATAATTTTATTATATTACGAATTCATAACATAAATTGTCTACTATTACTGAAGTTATGGAATCTTGTAAACGTGCTGCGAACATTTACGCTATCTCGTCGAAACCTGTGATTATGCTTGCTTGTTTGAAAGGTTCGATATCATTTACATCTGAGAACGTAGAGGTAACCGGGAGATTATTGTTTCAGATAAACGTAGTTGTGCAATAATACGAATGGACCTGCTGTAATTTTGAGCGTTGAATTTTAACGCCGTAGTCGTTTACGTCTAGATCACGTTCGTGTTTATCTCAAACTCATCGTCATCTGTAGCTTCTGTATTCAACATCACACTTATAATATTGATGTTAAACTTTATGGTTTTGTATATTATAACGCTAAATAAATAGGTAATATTAGTTTTGGTTATGGTAATGCTACACACAATACAATTTTTTTCCACTAAAAAATAACTGGGGTTTATTTAACTACACTAATCATTTTTGAATTGTATTGTATATGGTATTACACAGGGAATTTTGTAATATGAGGGTTAAAATTAGATTATTCACGGAAAGGTGTAAGAATATAGCGCTTAAAGAAATCCGGAGTGGATAGCTGTGCATGGGACATGATACGGCTGGTGAGCCAATAAGCGGTCAAGACTGACAACCCGCTCGCCCGGCGCCAGGCTAGACCTTGATTCCAGTCTAGATATTGGAATCAGTATAGACTGACCTATATAGTTCTCGCTGGAGACAATCTCGGAGACATTGAGGCGGCAGGCACCGCGCGGGACGGTCGTGACGTAGGAGTAGCCCAGGGGCAGGCGCGGGCGGGAGAACAGGCCGGACACGAGGCGGCGGCCGCAGTGCACGTCGCGGGTCGCCGTCGATGCCAGGACACCTTCGCGTCCTACCACCTACGAAAGGAATAGATTTTTAACCAACTACGAAAATAACTTATAACTTGAATATGCGTAACAGTTCTTCTTTTTGCAATGTGTCTGTTGAATGTAACTATTATCTGCTTTACTATGCAATCGAAACCCTTTATTTCGAGATGCATGCGTACAATAGGTACATGACGCAAACATGACATGATGATGTGGTGCATATCTAAACGCAACGTAGTATTTAAAACCCCTTGTAAATGCAACATTTTATTCGTTACGCGTATCCCACATGTCGGTGATTTGCGTGGAACGTGAATTAACATGTCAGAGCATTTCACGGATGTCGTAGAATGCGAGGAAGCGGCCATAGACATTCTCATAATTATAGCAACCAAGTGAAATGAGCGTTTAGCAGATGTTGCTATCTATCTCGTAAGTACGTTGGCAATAAGATTATTGAGTGTAAAACACAAGCGAAAATCTCCAATGTCGAGAAAGATTACGATTATGATACAACTCTTGGAAAACTAGTCACAAAAAAAAAAAGTGTAATATTTCTAAACAAGAACCAAATTTTATAAATTGTACTTGTTGATAGTATTAATGTGCCCAAAATATGATTTTTGTGCATTAATTATAAAATAATTAAATGAATATGCGGTACTTATATATTTTTTAATCTAATTTAAGTTATATAACAGCAATAACGGGGATATCGTGATATTAACATACCTGCATATCGAACTATGTTCCTTAATTAAACTTACTCCGGGCATGTGTATGTGCAAATTACCGGTATAAAATTTTTGTTTTTTGAATTATTTGTTTGAAATAAACTGCTCAATATACCCTACAATCCCAATCTCAATTCTCAACGACATAATTGGTTCTATTAAATTGATTATTGGATCCAACTGTTTTATTAAGTTTTACTACGTAATTGTTCTTAAAGAATCGACTGTTGAGTTACTAGACTGCTGTAGTTCAATTGAGAGCTGCTTGGTTAAATAATAAACCTTTATAGCCAAAAGTGTTCCTCCGATAGGATTTAAGGCTATGGTTGTATCAGTAAATGTGCTATGGATCGATGAAAACTTTACATATACTCGTACATACATATACCCAATACTACTATGTTAAATATGTTAATTACTGATCATTGCTGCATGTCTGCTGTTTAGTTACAACAGAGCTTTTAGCTCGCAGTGGGTTATGGGCCTAACCCACACCCCCTCCCTCCAAATAATAATAAATGTCTGCTGCACAGCACTTTATTCATGAATAGATTTATCAAAGACAACTGTTTTCTCATAATAGTATTAAATAGAAACGTAGATTCGTTTCCATATTATTCGTGAGTGAACGTTGATTACAAACTGTCCATTGCTTATCTTTAGAGTTTCTGGTTCTGATCTTATGAACCCTAAATAAGTTATAAACATAACGAGTTCCATAGTAATGCCGAGAGATTATCGGCGTGTTGTAGGTGTAACGGCTAAAGAACGGAATATTATTTAAGCTGAATATGCAAGTTGTAGAGGCAAACCTTGTAGTAATTTAGAATTGAATACATTTGTTCTTATTGGTAAGATTACAGCAAATATTGTGGGAAGCGGGAACGAGCTTGGAAGATCGCGTTTAATTTCCACCGATGCCGTTATGCCAGTTGTTTTCGATGGACAGAGATATGCATGTTGTTATGAGATAGTTGCTTGCTGTAAGTAAGTACCTTGGCCATGGTTTGAGAATTGTATCGCACTGTGTGAAAAATTATTTCGATTTTTTAAATTTCACGTATTAATATATGACTGTGGATTTAGATTACATTCATTTTACCAGATCATGTCACTTACTTGCAGTTTAGTACTGTAGTGATACAAATTGGCTACAAGCCAACAATTTAGTGGCAACGTGAATTTGACAAGTTGACAAGTATAACGCGTCACAAGTTAATCGACTCAATTGCTAGTTTTTAAGTTTGTTTCGTTCGAGAAATTGACGTTATCAAGCTGACGCAAATAGCTTCGATGAATCACTTACTTTCCAGGTACAATCAACGGATAAAGTTGTATAATAATATTAATTATTATGTCGGTCTTACTTATTACAGTTAAGACCTATTTTTATACCGGGATAAGTCAAATATACATAAATAACTATAAGAGTAATTAGAGAGTAGTGAGACTAGGATTTCCATTACACAGAATAGGATTTTTTGATAGTAAGGGAAAGGGAATATAAGCTTAAACTTGAATTAAATTTAAAAGCATGTCATTCGGGGTCCACGAGACTAGAACTAATGCAAGTAAGTATATGAATATTAATTTTCAGCCACATAATAAAGTATTGCTAATAGTATATTATTTATATGTTGCATATTTAATCATTACAACAATCTACACAGAAAAAATAAATCGCTAGAGTATACAAATACAGCAGTACCTACATTTTCAGATTTCTGCGTTACCTTAATAGTGTGCTGCCGTGTATTTATTTATTTCGTTTCTATGCTGTTGACTCTACGCGTACCTGCCTTCACTCTTAGCTTTGAGAATTCCCTATATCTAATCTCCCTTTACAAGAACAGTTAACATTTACATGTTGTATATTTATTTCTGATACGCTACAAGGTACCGAAGCCTCACTCTACACATCAATACTACGAGTAAGTACATTTTAATACCCGTCTATCCATCGTTTGCCTAGACAATACGCCCAATAAATGCTGAAAAATCTATGAAGTCCTATTGAAAACACATAGCGCTGGATCAATATAAGTAATGAAATAATTGCCACCTAGCAATAAATTTATAGGTCATCCGTAAAAGGAAGAACAATTTGACCCGTGTGAAAAAGATACCGAGTAACCGATACGGAAGCCATTGGGAATTTGACATATTTAATTAGATTATCTTCGGTGGTGATTAACACCAGAGCGGTTTATGGTGTTGACTAATTGACTAATTACACGACGCCAGCATATCTGATACCGTACAGAGCTTAGTAAAGTAATGAAAGCGATTGGTTCCAGGAATTCTGTCAAAGATAACGATCAGGAACTCTTTAAACTGATAAAAACAACTATCAAGGACCGTGTTTTTTTTCAAAACTAAGAGAAGGCAGGTCTCTCAGGAAATCTGGAACGATCTGTGGTATAAACTGTTTCTGTAAAGTAAGCAGTTGTTGCCCAACCCGAGTGTCAGTTCAGTGGCCTGCCCAAAATTATAACTTAAATATTGTTGCGACTTACTGCAGTAAACAAAATAAGCAACTGAAACTACAATACCCTACTTTACTGCGGATAAAGGTGAGTTAGCCCGTGTCTCGGAAGTTCAATATTTTTATTTCTGGTACCGACAAGTATGAACATAACTAAGCACCGTGCAAACAAAGCCATGCTAATTACCAATCAGTTTGAATCATATCGACTGCAGTACTAACCATAGATGAATCACGCACTTTCCGTGCAGTATTACAGACAATAATTTGTCATTAAGTTTGCAAACATTAAGCTTCCGATAGCTCCCGAACTTGCTTTACTTTGTGGCGATATTCCAGCAGCGTGTTAAACTTAATGCGTGTTAATGGAAACCGTTAAAATACCTGTCAAGTCAGCACAACAGTTCACTTCTGAGTCGCGGCTTTTATGGCCCTTCGTTTTGATGTCCACTTTACTGCAAAACGGTTAGCTTTACAGCCGCATATATTTTGTTCTAAAAAGCCTGTCCGCGCCGTCGGAGTCGGAAGCCACTTTAAAAGTATTTCTTCGACAAAGCCCAAATCTTTCGTCGCCCCAAACCAACGCATATGGCCGCTGGACTTATATCATTTCGTAATATTTTAATGTGACACTAATGCGAGTAGAACATTAGCGTGTAGTAATGTCAGTTTTATGAGGCTTCTATGAGATAACGACATCTAAATCTCGTATTGGTCGCGGGAGTTTCATCTTCATCCAGAAGTTCTCAAACTTACCTACCTCGCTTACTTCGATAAATCAATCATTTTCTAGAGGATTTTACACTGTTCAACTTTAACACTTGTTAAAATTCACGACGTTTCAAGTTGCAAGTTATAATTGCTTTTTTTTAATTTCACAGGTAAAATTTAAATTAAATATATTTTTCTAAAATAAAACTTTAAATTTCAAACAAATCTTATTAAATGTAAAGTGTAAACTTTTCGTCAGCCTTTTACTGACTTTTAGCAGGTCTACTATCACAAAAGAGCGCGGCACTATATTTCACTTTGAGAAACAATGACTATTACCATATTACCTACTCAAATGCAAAGGGAATTCGATATTAAGTGTCGCGCAAATCATTTAGGAATTTTGTTTTGTGTGTTTTTGAGTTTTATTACTTCTTGCATTTTTGTAACATTACCTACGTCTATGTTTCACGTGTTTTGTGCACTAATTTATGATTCACAAATGTACGAGTATACCTACACGTGAGTATAACTTCAGTGTATAACTTCAGTCACTACAGCTTGATAATCTTAAAACACAAGTGATAAAACGCATACCTAATTAATGATTTGAATGACTTTGAGAATATACATAATTTGTTTAGTTGTGGTTGGTAAGTAGGTTGGTACCTGAGTTAAGTACCAACAGTACTATGAAAAATTAAAAAATTAAAAATGATTTATATGAATAATTATGGGGAAATTATTCAATAGCAAAAACACACATTTATATTTAGCTACAACCTATAGACGTCATTCACGACAGTACAAATACGGGAGGTTTAGAGCAAACTCCACCACGCTGCTCCAATGTGGAGTGGGTATCTTTTCCTTCCTCGATTAAACCCGAAACCTACAGCTCGATGGACAATCTTTGACCAAAGAGTCTCGAAATTGCCATTTATAGCCAAAACTAACGTTATTCCGTTTGTGCGTGAAGTAAGTGATCCTTTTAATACAAATCTCTGTGATTTTATTTTTCTTAAATTTTTCAATTCAACCTGTATTTTGAGAATTCAACATTGGGTCTAGTTACACGGTAAAGTAAATATAAATACATGAAATATGTAATACTTTCACAATTAGGTATGTCATGTCAAAACACGAAACCAATAAACAGTCAACAAACTTCAAACCACTTGATTGGCATATGTAATTGATATCGATTACATTACATTACGGAAGGTCACAATTAAGGCGGTCGGTGATCGAGTTCTTAATAAAACGAAAGCGTTCATGACAACAACAGAGTTAGACGCTTGTCTTACACTTGTGAAACGACTACCAAACTATTGTAGTTTTCTCATCGCCAGTTTCTGAATTAAATTTGAAATTCATGAAATCCGTTCTAATCCAATATAGCTACATAAGATCAAACACCGCCTCTCACTCGAGCAGTCCGGGTTCAAACCCAAGCGGCACGGCACGCACCAATGACTTTTGTAGGTTATGTGCGATTTAAGAAATTAAATGGCACTTGCCGGTATAACGGTAAAGGACACATCGTGGGGAAACCTGAATGCCAGAGAGTTCAACATAATGTTCTCGATGGCATGTGAAGTTCTCGAAGGCATGTGAAGTCTGCCAATCCGCACTTGCCCAGCGTGGTGGACTAAGGCCTAATCCCTCCCATTCTGAGAGGAGACCCGTGCCCAACAGTGGGACAAAGAAAGAGTGGTGATGAAACATAATTAACAAATTTAAGCCCATTTCCAGTAACTGTAAATTCAAGTAAAATGAGATAAATAGGAAATGGTTTTTATTTGTTTTTGTTCGCTAGAGGACATGAAAAATAAAATAACATGCCACTTAAACATTACTATATTGTTATAAATATACTATTATTAATCACTTCGATTAAATATGGATTAAATCGTTCACATAATTACAATCGAACTTCACTAAGGTCGTTTGATTGTAAATAATTAATTAAACTGTGCTGTTATTGGAATCCCTTAGTTTTTTTTATATTGCGTTTTTCTTTACTATGAAATAAATAAAATCAAGTTATTGTTACAAAGGCATCAGTTAATCGTGTGCCTGTAACTCAACGACGGTCCAACATGGGTCTATAACGCCCCCGTAAAAAACCCACTCATTATTATCCAGTTCAGTCAAATTAAACGTTTGAAATATCGCCTGTGTCAGACCCTTTTATTATTTTTATAGCTACTATGTGACGCCGTCCAGAAGCCCATTAGAATTGCCTCACGTTTAATTCAATTTTTTCAAATCAAATTACTTGGATTCCAATAAAGCTTTGAAGACGTGTTGAAAGGACCTGTTCTTTTCGTCACAAAATCTTAATTAATTCAACAACTTTTTTTGTGAATTGATTGGGAATCTTTTATCCTATTTCATGAGAGCCTTTTACATTTCGCCGTTCACTCGAACAAATTATTGAACAAACATTAAGAATTGCGCCTCCTCTTTTTCTTCTACCTATTTTATTCATGAAACCTATTTTGTTCCTTATAGAGTTCGACTGGGGCAGTACTACCGCCCGCCACGGCACCTAGTACCATTTCTATCATGTAATCATTGCTTTTAAAGCAAATGTAATCCGGTTGGAAAGATGTGGTTGCTGGTTACACTTCTTTAATGGCGACCGTGTTAGTCAAGCTCAAGGGTAGCAAGTGTAGCAAAATCTGTGAGTGACTTGGAACCAGACACTTAATAACAATTACTAACTGGACTATTAATCACCGAATAACAAGACTAACTATCACTAACCGTCCCCAGTCCTCACGAATACAAAAGAATTGAGCTCTCATAAGTATCCTAGTCCCTATTCGAGCCTTGTTCAAATGCAGTCAGGCAGGGTGACAGCGGATGTTTGAGGCTGCAAGCTCGTAACAAGACGTAAATTGCTATTTACAAATGAGATAAATAATAAAACCTTAAACTAAAACAAAGAATTATTTAAAAAGAAATACTTACAAAATAAATATGTCATCCAGAAACAGGCCTTGTGGCATTGTACCCAGAACGCTGGCAGCGTTGCCCCGCTGTATAGCGAGGCTAATGAGTCTGGTGGACAAGACTTCCATGAATGTCTTCATATCAGCCGACCAAGGACCTAATGTTTCTACTGCAAGCGCCGCAAATTCATAGTTATCTAAAAGATTACTATATTTGCGACGCTTGAGGAACTGAGCTTGGTCGGCTGCAGCCCCACCCTTTTTAGATGTTTCATGTATGTAGGATGGGGCCAAACTATCTACACATGTAACATCCCACACCAGAGCACGACCCAAACGCCACGGCACCAGAGACGCTCCGTCAGGTCTCTTTCCATCGTCCCTACACATACCATGTGGCTCCAATGTAGATGGGATAGAGACGGTGGCAAGAGCTCTCCGAATCAAATCATTTATAGTGCCGTGACGATAAATACGACCAGCACTTCTGGTACAGGATAAGCCGTGTCGACCAAACTCATCTACGTCCCGGCCACAGATACAAAAATGAGCCTCACAAATGAAATTCTTTGTTCAAATAATTCTTTGTTTTAGTTTAAGATTTTATTATTTATCTCATTTGTAAATAGCAATTTATTTCTTAAAAAATATGTACCTACATACTAATAGTATTATTAACAAGAGGGAAAATATTACTTATTTTACAAATTTTACTATCTATGTTGTTTTAAATATATTGGTATAAAAATTTCTAAACCTACTTCAACCTACTTCCTGTTACAAAATATTTTTATTAGTTCCGCTTTTAAATTACTCCATTTTCCGAATACTTACTTAATTAGAAAGTAATTGATTTTAGTAGGTTGAAAAAGATATGAAATCCAGAAACAAATTAAAATGTTTAAGTAAACATGACCATAAACAAGTCGTAAACTTTGGTTAGCTATTAAATCCAAATTTAGAGACAATTATTTACTATAAACAGATAAGTAACCAATTCTTCAGTGCAATTATCTGACTAGATTTAAAAAATTATACTTCCAGTATTCGTACATGTAATTTTATTACCTTCAATTGTTCGCAATTTATGGGATAACAATGCTCGGTATTGTAGGTAAGGGTCAAAACGTTTAGGGTGATGCAAGTCGATGCTAACATAGCCATAAGATTTCCATACGAAAACTACGAAGCTAAGTAATGTTTTCCAAATACCTACGCATTTGACCTTCTCAAGGCTAGAGTATTGGAGACTGGCTGTAGCGTGGCTAGCATGGACCAAGGAAGAGAGGCCCGGCTTATTAGAGCATACGTACTGTACGTGTAGGTATCGTATCTACCCAGCATTCAAAAGAAAAATTGAAAGGATTGTTCAAAAGACAATTCTAAATGCAAGATAATGTTAAATCTTTTACAGTAATAACATCAATGATTTGAGCTATTAAAGTTAGATTGGTCATGTCTTCAAAAAATCTCTATCATCTGTAGTAAGTTGAGCTATAAGTAAAGTAATATAATTATTATTACAATTAAATCTAAATAATATAAAGTAGCACCTAAAATAGGTACCCACGTATTCGAAATAAAAGACAGTTTGATAAAAAAATCACTGAGTTTTCCTTTATTATGTACCTTCCTTGTCTTAATTAGTAGTTGACATTTCATTATAATACACGATGAGGTTGGCTCGCCATAATTTATAAATTTATTAACACGGATAACTCCCTCAACGCTGAGGTGCTCCTACTTTGAGTAATAACGCACAAACTATGAAATATTCACTATCACGTCAAATGTTCTGGAGTGAATCAACTTGGGCCTGGTAAGTGTCTGGCTAAAAGTGGAAACAGTGTGACACTTCTGGATGATTTCAGTCTTCATATCGTTACTTCTATATATATCTTTACAGCTTTCAGTTGATCCAGAGAGCAAAATATTGACCATGTCCTTTGTCCAGTAACCAACTTATCGAAGAATTAACTAGCGAACATACCTAAGAATATACAAGCCTAGACCGTCGTCGTGCAGTTTAATTAAGTCACAGTGTAGAAAATTGTACAGATCGTGATCGGATTCTGCATTAAGTTTACCGACCTCCAACGCTTACATGCAAAATTCGATTCGGTGTCGATTATGAGGCTCTAGGGACACAGACAGTCTGCTCGCAGACAATGGAATTCCAAACGATGACGCGGGTCTGAAATTTATGAAGCCGAATATTCAGGTCGACTGAACATCTGAATCAGATAAGTAGGATTGTAAATTAGGCATTCAGTCGCAATCGGCAACTAAGACAAAGGTGGCTTGGGAGAGCGACGAGGCGACTACGCAAACACCCATGTGCACCGTCCAACTGGGTCGCATCGTGTTTATCGTGCAATACAATTACTCATTGCAAATGTGCAAATATGTATAAGTGTTACTTGCGCGCAATAAATATTAATGCTAATGACATAATTTGCAAGTGAATACTCTCATTTTTTATGATTCGTTACAAGCAGTTATTATTGTGGAGAAACCTCCAAAGGATGCCAACGGCTAGCCATAGGCTACCTTTATTCGTGTCAAAGCGTAAAGTGTTCTATTTTACTTCTTATATCAATGGAATAAGTATACATTTAATGAAAGCTGAGCTGTGGTCACCACGTTTGACCAATACGCGTTGGTGACCACAATTTTCACTTCTTATTATTGTCTTTTCCGAAGTCTTCACCTCAGGGCAATACGGTTCAGCCTTTACGCCCATCACGAAGGAAAGTTTTTATCTTACTTAGTATTCAGACTGAAATGAGCAGACTCCCACCCACGTGTTTTGCTAGCAAAAACAAGTACAAATAGGAGGTATCAGAGGTGATTGTTAATATCACTATGACCTGACCTGACTCTGAATTAGATTGACCACTCTGAGAGGATCCAGAGTTGCCTTCGATCAAATGGTATTAATTTTTCAGACGCACAAACGCATGATAAAATGAACGATATACAAACAAAAGATATTTTCTTTTACTCTTACGCGTTCTGCTTAGTACAAATAAGTTATAGCGGTATGTTAAAGCAGTTTTTGCCAAGAAGACGACTTTATAATCGTGTAAATGTTTGCTACTAACACTTGGTCGGCAAGCAAAACATTCGTGAGTTTTCAATTGAAAGTTTGCATGGCGTAAATTGGCGTACGTGATATCCGTTGGCGTGGTCCCGCGCCTCGCGAGTCCCGCGACATAGGTGGCGCCATGCCTTAGTAAACATAAACATACAATATTATTTAGTATAAAGGACATGCCGCTCGTAAAACAATACTGACTAATGCTCTATAACCACAGAGACATTTGACGACGATAATGTTGATTTCCGGGTACTAAATGTAAGCCAACAGTCTCAATGTCAAACTTTACGACCAGTAAATGAAGCAACGCATGTAAATTTATTTCGGTCTTCTCCCTGGAATTCCAAACTCTGATACGATGGCCAGAAAATGCGTAGAACACATGCTCATCAGTAAAATATGAATATTTAAATGTAAAAAATAACAACGATTGACCTACGAGTAAGGAAATAGGATAGGACTACAGTGTCATGAAATAATTCCACGCTAATCTTTTGGATCGTCTCTGAGATTTTCGTCTCCTGTCTCGTAACATTAGTGTTAACTGTAAAGGTAATAATAAAGATAGCAATAATTGTACTTTTGGCTATGCTATACTGTGCTTTCAGTATTTATACTATCTAAGCTTATTCACATATCAGTCTAAATCTGATCCAAGATACTGAGATATTTTTAATGGAATTACAGGTAATATGAGAAAGCAAGCATGCAGCAGATCCCATTCGCTGCCATCCATGACAACTGTGCCAGACTGCGAACGAATAGTTAGTTATTTGAACAATACAATAATTGAACTCATATAGGGACTGGAATCATTAGTCCTGTAACCACGGGGTGCTAATATAAATATTAGGTACATGGTCAGTTCGTTAGTGATGAGGAGGATGTAATAGCATTATATGGGCTGAAATGTAAATGCCAGAAATAAAAGTTTATTATTATATTATTTATTATTATAAAAATGGCGACAAGGACTATTAGTGTAAGTTAGTCCTGTTAAGTTAGTTCGTCTCGTTCCAGATCCGTCACAGTTACAGCTACCCTTGAAGACTAAACCTTTCCAACCGAAACACAATAATTTAAAGAAATGGTACTTAGTAACAGCCTCAGGCAAACTCTTAAAAGAAAACTCAAAACAGAAGAAATATATCTCAGCTTATTTGTCCTAATGGAGACAACTGCTAAAGCGTCATAATACAATTTTTAATCAACATTATACACACTGAAATTGAGCGTCTAGACACCATTGTAATTTGATATGATATACACCTTACCAATGATGGTTTCATCTATTATGCATTTATGCTCCTCTTTTTTAAACGGTTTTAATGTTTACTTTATTTCTGTGATGACCTTGACGCTACATTGATGACCACATACAAAAGGTATAGGGTATAAATGGATAAATAACTCTATTATTTAAGCAAACATAAATAACATAATATTAATATTGATTACATATTAATTATTTAATATTATCTTCGTGTAGAATTACCCGAATAAAATTGATTATTTGAAAAATAAATATTTCCCTAGCCGGAATTTGAACCCGGGACCCGCAGTTCGGTGGTAACTCACCACCGCACTACGGAGTCGTTAGACATAATTGAAGTATAAGCAGAAGTATAACTCACAGTAAAAATCTATAACGGTGCATGCCTGACAGTTCATCATAATATTCTCAAAGGAATGTGAAGTCTGCCAATCAGCACTTGGCCAGCGTGGTGGACTAAGGCCTAATCCCTCCCATTCTAAGAGGACATCCGTGCCCAACAGTAGGACAAAGAAAGGGTAGTGGTGATGATACTATACCTAAATATAACTTTGCTGTACCTAATTATAATTCAATAATTAAAATAAACAATCAATCAAGAATTAATGAGTTCTGATGTGAAGTTAGATACCTACTAGTACAATAAAATCTTGTACCTACACCTAATTTAATAATACTTACCATGGAAAGTACTTACTGTAATGATGATGTGGATTAATATCGCAGGAATATTTGCCATTTTCACGAATTTCGCCTTCACATAAAATTTATCACTTCTTTCACAGGACAAATGTTAATTTGTCAGTAAAGAAATTGTTCGTTGTTAAGAGATTTCTCATTTATGGAGATTTTCTGTAGCTAGTCGAATCTTAAGTAGCAAATAATTTTATTTGCATTTAATTAAAAGCAATTTATGTATTGTAATGATCACATTTCTATTCGTTGTGTGAAGTATCTCCGAATCTATTCCAGTATCAAAGTAATTCTACACTACCGACATTAGTATTTAGCCTCGATAACCTATAAATAAAGTAATTTTTTGATCTAATCGAATGTGATTAGCAGTGGATGTAGGTAATAATTTATTTATTTATTATTTAGTTAGATACCATTATAATAGATTACTATCGACTTTTTGTATTCCTCAACAGCAGTAAATGTACCTATTTATATCTATACTAATAAATATTAGTATAGATGTAACATCTATTATAATATATGTATATACTAATAAACATATGTATTGATATAATATTAGTACTATAAATATATACATCTATAGTATATATAAAAGGAGAAGGTGACTGACTGACTGACTGACTGACTGACTGACATATCAACGCAGGGCCTAAACTACAA
>DWTT01000563.1:0-14890 GCA_018250895.1 Carterocephalus mandan
GAAGAAGATATTTATTTTTAAACAAAACACTATGCCAATGAACTTAACACTTAAGCAATAAAACTATTTTGACTTATCATTACACACAACACCGTATACGAAACATGGCAGAGCTTACTTAACCGAAATGCGCATGCACATGGTAACAAATGTTTCACTTGCAATTCAATTAATATTTATTTACATCAATTATCACTGGGAAAATTCTATTCCCTAGTAAACCTCAGTTTCCGTGTAAGTTTACAAAACGTTTATTAGAACAACATCACATCAGAACATTGTTCTAATAATTGACTGACATCGCATTAGCACATAAAATCAATAAACCACACCTTTTACGTCAGTTACGTAAAAAGTATCTTTAACCGCTTCGCGATCATTGCGATCGTCATCTGTTATTTATGAATAAAATCACTAGGCAACTAAAGTTCCATTCCATCCTTGATCTCATTCATATAATTCTTATATTACTTTTATTTATCAAATGCGATGAAATTATCACCATGTAGGATAAACTAACAAGTTACAATAATAGACATAACGAATGTACAATTTAACTATGATACTGGAAATTATGCATCTACCCACTGGTACTTGATGATTTCCAGTATCATAGTACTTCTAGATTAAAGCAAACATCAACATTTTCAGTTAATCATTAGAGGACAGCCGAAATAGTCGTCAAACAGCCGTATAAATAGGTTTAATAGATTACAAGGTAAGTATTGCAACAACCTCATCTAGTTTTTGATTGACAGCTAGATGCCGAGTCTGTACGTCAGAGTCGTCAGTGTTTCAGTTTGAATAAGTGATCGGAAATGACAGCATCACAACAGAATTGCGGATTTGCATAGACAATGAATTAGCATTACACGGGGGTTTTTACTCGCCACGCATCACAATGTTCTCTGAAATTGTATCAGGATGTATGGGATGCCCTCACATTTTCACTGCATTACCTCTTCCCCATCACTTTAGAATTCCCTCAGAAAAGAAGACTTTTTGTACCTTAATCATGACTGCAGGATTACGTTACACCGATCTGAACATAATAAGGACTAACCCAATACTGTAAATACTCTATGAACAGATCATGTATAAACTTCTGGTCTTGACAGATTACACTTCTGGTCTTGACAGATAACACTTCTGGTCTGACAGATTACACTTCTGGTCTCGACATTGTCATATGTGAATTTTCATCATCTATACGTACTCGTATAATAAAACTCTAACGAGTCCGCGTATGGCGCGAATTTTTCTCAAACATTGTCTGATAAATTTAAAATTTTCAGCAATGTAGAGCTTTGATACATTCGCATCCCTTGAGCTCGCTCGCTCTTTATCACATTTTGACCTAGAAAATAAAAATTAAACACTTATTAAATATTGCATTTTTTGTGAACACTAATGAACTCCGTCCACCTTTTTTAGTCTTAACTTTTACAATTATTTTAATGTGGAAGAGGGGAAGAAGCAAAACATATTCTGTAATAGAAATGTAGTTCTAGTGTAGTTTCCCAAACGATATTATAAATACATAATGCCTTTGAATATAATTATGTGTCAGTGAATTTATTCCAAACAAGTAATGTACCTATATATGAATGAAATATACATAATAACTAACTAAATTAACGTATTAATTTATCAAATTAACGTCATGAAATTACTAATTAAATTTTTAATTTTAAAGTAATTATAGTTAGAAACTATTATGTATAATAAATTGAATTTTTCATGTACATACAGGAGAATAGTACAAAAAGCAATTATTATATTGTTATTTGTTAATGTCCCTTGCGGTGTGATGTGAAGCCAGGGCAATTAACGCTTTTGTTCGTATCGGTTGCGAGCCACGTTTACGTAGCAATTATTACGAGAGACAATGCTTGGATATCACGATATTACTTATAATACAAGTATCGTCATTCCGTTGTCAAGGGACGAAAAAAGGCCTATGTGCAGAGTGCTGATGAGACTAAATATTTTGTAATTTTTTTAACTCTAAGGTACTTTCAACCGAAAAATAAGCCAACTACACAGTTCTTTATTTAATTTTTTTAAATGGTTTATATATTTTACTGTTGTTATTTTTATAGTCTATAGCATATCGAAAGCTCCGACGGATTATTTAAATGTACTTATTTAGTTTGTTCGTTCGTACCTACTCCCGTTGTCTTTAGTGACACCAACATCATTTGAAGTAAACCATCCTAGTCGGACTATAGATTCTAGTTCTGAATATTTGAAATATTGTTTGAATGATTACGTAAGCAAATCAAGAAACCTTTTTATGATGAGAAGTAACCATAATTTATTATTTATGAATTAAATGGCTTCAGTTAACGAACGTTCCACCCATACGCACCGTGCGTATGCTCACTCACGTATGTTGTTTTAAGATGCGCGCGCTATAAACTTTAATCGTCAGTAGTATGTAATAGGCGAAGCCCTACAACCAATGGAACGGGACTATTTCGGGATTTAAACAAGAGGCGGCTCTTGTGGAGGCGGGAAGATATTACAAGCAACACCCCGTTTAAATTAGCAAAAATGGTTTTCTAATTCTAAATTTAAACTCCCGCGTTTTTCGTATCCGCGTACTTAATTCCTTGGCATATGGTTAATATCAGTCATGCTACTGCAAGGCTGAATGAAAAGATATGCGTGCTGAAAACTTTTCATAATAAATACTAGCACTCTTCCTTATTGCTTAAGCAACTTACTAAATAGGATACATATGTACATACATATGCATGCATTGCTCATATCTATAGGAATGGCATTAGATACAACAATAATTACAACAACAAAATATAACAGAATGTTGTACTAGTAATGCCTACAGTTTTTTTTTATATATATACATCTATAACTATTAAAGCAGTGTATATATAACAAAGTAAATAAAAAAATAGGTCAACGATTTGTGATTTACGATTGTGATTTACTTACATATTTTTATACTTACTTGAACTAGCAAGCAACCAGATTTGTTTTTGAGAGGCAACTATTATAAATTAAATCATCTTTATTTTTCATTCCACGTTAGAAGTAAATAACAGAAATTAATCTCAAGCAACGTATCACCTTTAAAAAGATCTGACAATTTTTTTATAGAACAATATAACACAACTTAAAAAAAATCTCAGAATTTTTTGTATGTATACTTACAGTAAATATTCTACCTATATTATCTTCCCTTTTAACGTAAAGAATGCAAACAACAAGTCATAAATAGATGCTGTGATATTTTCTATTGAAACTGAAACTATCAGCACTTCACTTGATTGGCACTAATAAAACTGATACAAGTTCCCTGTAACGTCTATACGGATTAATCTGAAGTAATAAGCCGCTAGACAATTTTCACACACCTCCATTCCAGAATCCGGTTCTGAAACACATGCACCTATTTATTTGAATAAGCTATTGCGTAGGAGCATCTGTCGGTTTACGCGCTATCGTCCGGCGACGGCGTATCTGTGACGTATGCCGAACCCTTATGCAAACATTAGTTTTTTGCACCCTTTATCACGGGAGCGCCGACCACATCACATAAAAGCCGTGCAAATCCGTTCAGGACACACATTACACGTAAAGCGGCCCACTGAACGTAGCCGCACGCAGGTCCTGAACGAACCGCGGTTGCCGCCAAAGCGTTACGCGTTTAAATTTCGAACTACAGATTCATTATAGTGACGTTTTTAGTGATGTGCCAGTGACATTTTTACGTGTGACAATAGTTTATTAATATACCAAAGATTTAATCTGTGATACTGATAACTATTTAAAGATGAGCTATTTTTGTTTGTGCTGTTTTGGATGCTATCTAAATCAAGGATCAAAGTCTGCAAGATACGGTATGTTTTACAATAAATAAAAAATTATGTCATATAAATATAATAGCTTACGTATCAGTAGGTACCTATGTACTTTATGATGAATATTGCATTATAACTGAAACAGCCTATGGTTACTTACGTTTTCCTTCCTTTATTTACCTAACTTATACTATTCATACTTAATGATTGTTGAGTTATTCAAGCACCATCTATTATAACCCTTATTTATCTTATGAATTATACTGTGACACAATTCTTTTACTCACTAATCTCGATGACCTAATTTTCCCATGACTAATTTCCCCAATACATATGATACAACATATTATATATTATCTCTCATATTTATCTATTTAAAAACCAATTTATCCTTATTGAATTATCCGGGCTATTTCTACATTTTTCCCATACCTATTAATATTTTGTGAAAAAAATTAACTTCTAAAATAAATAGGTCTACTTGTAACTCTGACGTACGCTACTACTACATATTATAGCTTAATAATTTGATGTTAATCGCTGAATGACTATACAGTTTGAATTTTAAAATGTTATAATATTTTTCTTACGTATCTAAATCGTAAATAAATATTGACAAGTTATGAAGATGCACAGTGTGGTAAATTCTCTGTTGAAAATTTTACTGCACGCTTGCAGTGAAGACTTAGTTGATGGTGACTAGTGTAGTCAAACGGGGTTAGAGATATGCGCGTGAATGAGCGGCGTTTACAATAGCAAGCGAAGCTCGGGTGTGATTTATATGCGGCCCGCAAACAATGCCATTCGCGTATTGGCCCGCCGCGGAAGCTTATGTTAAGTTTACGGTAAACTTAAATTAACTGAAACAGTGCTCGTAAATATATTTGATTCAACAGAGGGCAACCTCTCAGTGGTGTAAAGTTCGTATTGCAAATAATATACGGACGTACTTTGTAAGAGCGCGTCCACGTCTGTTCCACCTAGCATACCAGATAACCATAAGTGATACATCCACTGAAAGCCATCCTTACTTTTAGGCTGGTGGTAGGTACAAGATATTTACAAAGCTAGTTATGGTAGGTGTGCCTGGCATAAAATCGGTTTTATAGAGAAAATACAATGGTTATGCACTCCAACAAACCAAGAAATTTATGAGTTGCTTTTTGCTCGTTGTTAACTTAATTTAGGTCACGCAATTTCTTTATTACTGTCTTCTGGTTTGTACTTCCTTACATTAAAAAGAAATTACTTCTTCTTTAACGTAAGCAACATTTACTACACCTGGAACATATTACAACCTTGAGATATTAACAAGTCATAACAGTTATAACGTTCAGAGTTGCGTTGCGTTTTTCTGTAGGAAAGTCCCAACTTACCTTACCGTTTAAGTACCTAGCTCGTATTAATTACTAAACGTAATGACACAGTACCGAAAACTAAACTACAATTTGCGCACATTATGCATAATCACGAGCGGGCATAAAGTTACGCGGATCTAACACGCTATAAGACTTTCGATACAGTACGTATACATGTGTGAGCTTCTACGTGAGTAATGGGCAACTCAATCCGGCTCCGCTTTTGTAGGCTTTCAGACGATTTTCTTCGGTCGCGTGTCCTATTAGCGAAAATTTGGGAAATCCATGACTCACCGATGAGACAACCGGCGGAAAACGCCCGCCTAATGCGTGCAGTTCTTTGACAATTACCTGTTCCAAACTCAAATGTTTTAAGAGTAAAAGTTACTTCCTCAACGCCTTGTCGTTCAAGCGTAAATCAAAGGGCAAAGACCTTCGTAATTCGCGGTCCAAAGCGTGCTTGTGCCTTTAAGATTAATTAGCCGACAGTAATGTTCTCTCGCTACAGATTAAATTCCTTTAACCAAGACAATGCCTCGCTAAAAACCTTGTATTTCAATCGGGAGGCAAAGTACAATCGAGGACCGGAAAAGCCTCTACTTAAGCTAATTACAAACTCATTTTCGCATAAAAACCGCTAATTGACGAAAGCTGTGTCATCATGTCATAAGAACGATTGCGCTGCGCTGAGGCTCTCCTGCACTGCGTGTCACAAAAAGATCTTACTCGCTCATTATTAGTCGATTTGTAGTGTACAATAAAAACTTTTCATTTCGATTGTTTTAATTATGTCGCGACGCGGTGTGGTGAGCCCAGTGATTGAGGCCCGGGAAGCCTGAGGTTCAAAGCCTAAACTTATTTTACTTACTTATCAGAGGCAAGTGCATAAATGCATTACACTTTTTTCATATCTTTCATTAGTTTGCGTTACATCATCTTGAAACGTAGAAGTCAACTGATTTTTTTACACGCACCGGTGTGATTTTGACAGAATGCGCTGAAAGTCAGTGTCGTAGTTTCCTGAAAAGAAGTTCTTACCGCAATATTAGCTGTCCATTGTTAGTTAAATTTTTATTAATTATGAAATAGATCATTTATTTATTCTTTCATTAACGTATATACTCTTTCTACATATAAGGTCCGCATTCCATTTAACCTTAATAATACCAAATAAGGGGTATGATGATGATACATAATGAGTGATACGCATAGTATAAGTAGGTATAGACACGTATCTACATTGACATACTAAACTATTTTCCCGTACTGCTACTAATCACGAACATAACGATCCTATATTGACACTAAATAATATAAAAAAATGTGAGCGGTCGGGTACAATGGCATCGCCTTGTTAACGAAGAAAAAAACGTGTCAAAGTAAACACTCACGCCGCTCGCTCGGATTTGTACCACGAGCCACATGCGAGTGTTACACCATAAAACTTACCTTAGGGATTAACCTGTATTTTTTTAAAATAAGTAATTGGTAACACATTATTAGATAATAATTAGTCCTGAAGGATAGCAACGCATCTCTAATCTTGTTCAAGAACAGTTATAGTTGTCACCGCAGTATGTTAGTTCTGCTTTCTTTTTTGCTATGTTATATCTGTGGGATTGGAAATAACTTCCACCCCATGACCCTCTAGGTTCTTTCAGGAAGATGTTTCCTTGCAAAACATTACCTAAATTACTTTAGTCACTGCCATTAGTAACACCTCGACACAAACATACAACTGTGATTTCCATCTGTTCAAAGATTCGCTTCCTTGCTCCATTTGCTTTCGTGCAGTCTTATAGCTTCTTTTTCACGCCATGTTTGTCATGTTCGCGGATAAAAAGAAAATAAGAGTCGGCAGTATGTCTGAGTAACCTGAGCATAATGTACGTCTGAACAATTAAAAAGGCAGGTAGAAGACATTTTGTTAAAATAACCTTCGTAATAGCGTACCGTAAGGAAAATCCAAAACCCTTTAGTTGCTACAGCATTACACGTCCATCCAAATCCTTAAATGGATCTTATCCAGTCTCTCACAGTTATCATTAATAGCGGATGGATGGTGCTGCATGCTCGTTAGCTACTTATATTAAATAACGGTGATGTTGTTTACACGTTTTCTTCCTTCTGAAAAATACATAATTTTGCTTGCGATTAAAAATATATCAGCCATCATTGTAATATTGTAACTGTGCTTCGTAGAACTAATAAAGTAACCTAACTGACTAACCGAAACATGTTTTTCTAATCAACATTAGATTTACAATTATTTATTATTACATGTTAAAACATTTGAAATTTGTTATTTGAAAGCGAACAATTCTCGCCGTTTTCACCAATGACGTTTTCATCTTGATTAGACCGTGCATTACATGATCCGCGAATCGTACATCCGAATTACGCAATTGGAAACCGCTAAAGAACTAACACGATATGGCGAGCCAATCCGTTCGGTGATAAGTGCACCACACACGTGCCGGCGCGACTAATGCCCGATAAAAGTCACTTTAGGATAGACTCATCGATGAATCACCGTCGAGGTCTCGCCGAATAATTGTTCACTTGCATAAGATGTGGAAAGCGAGTGGCAGCTGATCTCCAATGCTATAATATGTATAATTGTAAATTCAATCTCAATTTTTTATTAATCATCCATTATTATGTAGGCTTCGTATGATTCATGCATTCTTTACGTTACCCTTTCATTATTTTCTTGTAAAACTTTACTTCTTCATGTTACTTTCATTTTATTTAAGCCTCATGAAATACCTATGTTTAACTGAAAGCAAGAAAATTACATATTTTGGGTTGTAATATAATTAACATTTTAATACTTTCCAAAGTAATATGAACTATTTAATTTACGCTGATATTGCGAAATAAAATGACGCTGTCGCCGAGATAAGATAATTCAATTGAAAAGCTACATCGATTACAAATCTAACATTCCTCACTAACGATACACGTAATAGTATGTCCTGTACCGTTATGCGTTAGTCTCCCTCATCCTTCAACTGCAGTCAATGATAAATATTGGCATAATCTCCCACGCACTGTCATCGCGAATGAATTCGGCGGCGCGCGTAAGCTCGCATCCACAAGGGTCGGTTTTCGCTTTCCGGAGGCATGTAAGGGTTTTCGCATAGTGTTTGACCGCCTATTTCATGTACGGTGCCGCATTTCGGCGCTCATTCAACGAGCGACGATTGCCCGCGCGCCGGTGTCCGTCGCTCCAGTGACTCGCACGACAAACCCGTCGGTGCGAACACATCGTAAAACGTCACTCGTGATTTCTAACTTAAACACTACTAGTGCGACCCACAGTGCGACACGGATACCCCCAGTGGCCACGAGTGCTTTTAGTCAGTGCTTTTCAGTTCAACGTTCATGGCGCGTGATTCGGGATTGTTTTCTTGAATGAATATGGACTTGCCCGAAGGAGCTACGTCAATGCCTTGTTCATGGATGTCTTTTTAACTGGTGTGTGTGTTTTTTTTAATATTACTAGTAATTTTATTTATAAACTAAACGTTTTACTAAGAGTTGTCATCATCGGTCTCCGTATACGGAATGTAAACAAAAGCAGTTGAGTGAGTGGGTAGATGTAAATATTATTTTAATTGTAAGTAAATTACCTTTAATTAATTGATACAATGTTAAACTTCATAGCAATAGACTTGACGAAATATGTTTTTGATGAAGGAATAAACAACAGGAATAAACACTTACTTACATAAAGCTACTGAACAATAAAAAAATAATATTAAATATAGTGATTACTAGTGTGACAAGTGATTATGTTTTAATAATTTAATAACAAAATACACATTAAAATCAATACTAATGTATTCTTGTACATTCTGAGAGGAGACCTGAGCCCAACAGTGGGACGTCTATGGATCGCAGCGAAAATCAATATTATTATTACATACAAATTGCTACTACTACTCAATTGTAGTTTTAATTACTATTTTAAATATTCTATGTTATAAATAAGGGTTATTTAAAAAAATAACATACACATATTTTTTTTTATAAATTTACACAATAATTGCAAGAATAGGACCCTTATTGGCTGATCGATGGTTGGACTTGATAATTTTAACTTAGCTATTTATGCTCTGGTGTCGCATCGTATCATTTATTATACGTTACTGATATTTTTATATAATTATTAGATACCAAACAATTGCGTCCTTTAGAAATGCAACGTTAGTTTAAATAATTAGTTAATAGTTTCTTAGTTAATTCGTAATACGTCACCGTCACCTTTTAAGTGTGAGCGAACAAGGCATTGTTATTGTTGAAGCCGGTGCAATAACGAAGTCGATTGATGATCATTTTTGGAAGAAGACAATACCGAATGTGAAAGAAATCGATACAGCCTAGCAAGCGGATCGTGTGGGAATGAACAACATTCACTCGCCGGCTATTGATCAAAGGGATTTTTCACTGAAATCTGCCCGTGATGCCATCCGATACTGATTAGTCGAGCTAACCGAATTTGAAACATGCGATCGATTACCTCTCTTGCCTTTTATGATCGCCATAATTATTTAATTCGCTTCGTCATTAGCTAAGACTCAGCTAGATGAATATGGCGATAAATAACAATTAAGTATTTAAAAGGCTGCGGATATAAAAATCTGTTTTACCTGTGACACAGGTAGACGATTCCGCCTTTCGTCATTTTCGTGACGATAAGCCGTCGGGAAATCCCTATGGCAATTTATATAGTGCCGGTTTTCGTGGTAATGCACGTAAGCATTGTTAGAAGTTGACAATGCATTCGATATAGATATAAAAGCCAGTGATCACGAACAATGGTTACAGACTAAAAAAATACACCAAATAAAACCTCAGGAGGCAGTAGTTTACAAACATTTTGCTTCTTTCCTATTTTTAACTATGCACGCGAAACGTAATGTTTAGTTAGCATACATTATATTGTCAACGACACGGATTGACCTAATGATTCATTGACCATAAGCGTCGCTTATCCTCGTCTGACGTAAGTTAAGTAACACAGGTAATACTGCACAGTTCCTGTTCAAGTAATTATCATGTCATTGTGTTCTAATTTTTTATTGTAACTTATTTGAAGTCACCAATTTTTTTTTTCAAGTACAAAATTAGGCATACCTTCTTATTTATAGAAGTTAGATTATATTTATTATTCGATCTTAGACATATACTCAGTGCATGGCGTTGCAACGGCATAACAGCTAGGATGTATGCTTAGAACCACGCGGTAGGGTAACTTTCTACATTTTAACACTTAAAGCCAATATAGCTAGTATGCATTTTACCTAAGTTACCTTCTTTTAAAAGATTAAAAACTTCGCTTTGCAGAGTTTGCAGTATTGTCGGCGTCTTAACACATAAAATTTGTTTTATGGCCGAAGCGCAAACTTCGCAAAGGGGAACTTAAGGGTGACTTTCATAATACGGTGATATTTTTGAGTTGTTTCATAGATATATGAAGTGAGTTGTACACTTTGTTTAGTTAAGTCAAAGATATTTGCCTTTTATAAGGTCTTACCATAAAATCAAATTATTCAATTAATTTTAACTTTTCCTTGGATCAACGACTACATTTACGTAACTAAAAATATGACTACATATTGGGTCGATTACCATTGACAGTGCATTTAAGTACAAAGCTTTCCGTAACATATTGAATTTCTAAATGTTCAGTGACCGATGAAAAAGCAAAAAAAAATTCTTAAATAGTAACAAAACTTAGAGTATGCTACTTTTATTTTAATCAAAATAGCCACGGTTTTCCTATTTAGTTTTTATTAACTACAATCATAATAGGAAAACAGGTAGACACCAAAATGCGTAAACAGATGCACAGTCTGTTCGTCACAGTCTGTAATCGTAACTTAATAATTTAAACATCATAAACAGACATAATATATATTTACATTTTGAGTATTTTAATATTATAAATATAAATTTAAAAATTACAAATCAGTGATGTGAAAAGTATTAATATCTAAGAAATCACATTATAATATGAAATGACTATATACCGAACCATAAAAGATCTGTAAATGGATTTGATTGATTGAAGAAAAAAAAATCAATTGAAAACCATGTGATATTGGACAACCAGTTTAGGCAAAGCCTTTATTTAAGTTGCACATATAGAGGAAAGAAGTAGATCGTACGAGCATTTCATGCACGTTATAGTAAGTCTTGGAGTGCGTTTACGATAATCGCGATGCTTATTATTTTTTATGTCCTTGCTTGCTCGTAGCAGGCGCTGTCCCTACGACTAAGAAGACAATATCGATATTTCTCGAGATTTCTGTTTGCCTGGTAGCTTTGACTCAGGTCCCTAAATTTAAGAATATTTTTTAAGCCATATCTTACCTACTAGATTTTTATTATTACCGCGTTTTAAGTTGATGGTTAAAACATTACCTCGTTTTTTTGCACAAACTTTAAATCAATTTTATATTGTTGCAGGTTTTCCCAAAAGGCTTTTGGTTGCTACATCAATCGTAGTAATAATCGCCATGTGTCTGATTCCGGCTGAGGCCCGTTCGGTGGAAAACAGACGGCGGCATCAGAGAAGGCAACCGGACAGTATAGCCCTAATAACCAAAGACATGTCAGGATCTATGAAACGACCAAAAAACCCTAGAATCGAGCTTTTCAAGAATGCCACTAGAAAAATAATTATGAAACTACGAAACACGAAGAGGTTCTTCGATCAGGAGCGACTGATTCTCAACGAAACGAGAGAATATAGGGACGGCATGCCTGATTGGCTTCCGACGGTTAACTTCGTCGATATACATTTCCATGACTACAAGGCATCGCGGAAAGTCGGCGCTTCGATAAAAGAACGAAAGGTAAGAGAAAATCTATACCTAATATCGAATACATCAATAGAGTATTCGACATCAATCTTTATGGTATACTGAAAAATATTGGATCAATTTTAAAATTATTACTTTCGATGTAGCTAAATTTCTTCTAACGATTGTTAATTGCATAAACTTTATAGTGTTGGACATAAACATAATGGGTCAAAAGTGGGTGTACTTCACACTTCTGCCTACCCCTTCGGGGAAAAAAAGCGTGATGTAATTTTATATTACAGTATAAAGTATAAACGATCGTACTATCTTGGTAAGGATTAATAAAAATCACTACAGCCTTAACAACAAATGAGGCTTATGCAAAATTACGAGTGTTTTATCGGCGACAACAAAGATTTTTAAGTGACTTCTTATGTTAACGGAGCGGTAACTATTATGATTAAGAAACAAAAGAGTAATAGCAGAAACTGATGTGTCAATGGTCAATACTTGCTTAATGTTAATGTTAACACATCCACGGTAGACATTAGACATATTAGACAACACAATTATTTAGACTTTAAAGACTTGGTCTTTTTTGCGTCTAGTATTAAACTACATGATGATTTAGTGATAGATATGAGAAAAATAATGATTCCAAACAGAGTTAATTAAATGAAACGTAAACCTTAGATTGAACCGGAATCATCTTTTGATCTAAATACGAGCTTAATATTTGGTGTAACCCCTTGAGAACCTGACAGTGTAATTACCGGCCGATCATTTCGCATCACGAGGGTGTGTTGGCCCAGCCCATCAGTCTTTTTGTTTCCCGTTCAGTGTTTTACATCATTTTTAATTTATTTTTGCTTTATTTGAGACAAAGAATCCCCGTGTACATTAGCCCGCTCGAGGCAGGCCGCTGCGACTTAAATGAGGTTCCGTCGAGCCAAATTACACGTAAACGGCTTTTGTACTGCGTTTATTTACTTCACATTGTACTTAAGGGCAATAACTAGAAGTATTAACCCTTAATTTTCACCGCCGCATTTTGTTTTAAGATCGACGCTTTTAACCCTTAACAGCTAATAATGACACAAAGAATGACTCGGTTGTCCCACGCGCCTTGTGAATAGAAAATCAGGAGTTCAAAACATTTTTTCACAGAAATTAAAAATTCATAACACAGTCATTCAAAACTCTTATGTTGAATAATTATCTGCAAAAAGAGTATACAAACGCACGTAAGTCATTCTCATAAATGAAAAATGACCGAGCATCGGCTGTCCATTCTCATTGCAAGTTAACTCGGATGCACATGAAAGGGTTCATGTGAGGCTGGTGGCATAAATCTGAAGCTTTTGTTTAATCTCAGTTGGAGAAGCGCAAAGCACGGATCCAGTTAAATGTTTCGAAGAAATTTGCATAGATGGACGCCGTCGATTTTGCGCTGCGCACGCGATCTGAAATTGAACCCTTAATAAGAATACTACCGGTAAACCTTGTTTATTTAATGATGCTCCTTTGAATTATATTGCATGAATGTTATAATGAGCGTTTAAACTGAAGTTCAAGTCACAAAGATGGCAATGTAATAATTCACCAGAGAGTAGATAAGTAGGTAGATGTAGAGGTTAGGCGATATTACTTGCATAATAGAATCCATCTTTGATTACTTATGAACGCCCAACAGCCCAACAGCCCAGTAGCCACCTTTAACCTTCAATCTGTTTTTGAAAAAACCAATATTTACTCTGTAGCTACATCTCAAAACCTTTTTGCGCAATTAGGGCTGTGTGCTAACACCAATATGTAAATGAAACAAACAATAGCAAAGACTCAATGTATTTATATTTTCAATTGTACGCACCGCCTCCGTTCACGAAAATCTAAAATCCACAAACGCTTTGTAACGGACCTTTCAAAGCTTTTATTATTTACCGAACACACATCTGGACCGCGAGACTTTCTATTACGTATTCATATTGGACACCCACTAATTAGTACACAAAACTTAATGACACAGACAATGAGCATGCTTTTCAGTGTCCGATGTCGCTCCGATATAACGTAAGTATTGTGGCGACCTTTTAGTGGAGCGCGCGATACACTAAATTATTTTTTAACATAGCCATGCGGACTAGCCCGGTATCCATGTCAATGAATATTGAATATTTCTTGTATGTATTGTCTCGACAGTTTGTCAATGCATGGCCACTTAAGAAATTTAAATATTTGACGTTGGGCAAAGGAAAGCGTTAGAATTCAAGTGATCTCAGCCTCGTTCGGGTCTTAGTTGACTTATGGACAATTTAAAAATTAAATACTGCTCAAATGAGATGTTAAAAAAGTGGTTAAAGAGTAATGTGGATATACTCGTACTATAAAGGTAACTTGTACATTAGGCTGTAGGTAATCTATTTAAAATATACTGGGCATGATTGCGTATTATTTATCTAAAAGACTTATGAATTGTGTGGATTTTATAGTTTCTTAAAGTAAGAGTTTGTCAGGTTTAGTTGGTGCTTGTTGTTGTTGATCGAAACGTGCCGTCAACCCGTAACGTCAGGCTAGAGAGGGCCGTACACAATACAATTTTACAAGAAATCGTAAGGCATTTAACTAGCACTACAATACATAAAAGCCAAGATATATTATCTGTTCCTATCGCGGAGAGCAAAGGGCAGGCATTCCTCAGCATTGGCACGAACGCCTCCATGGTGACAGAACGGGCAGCGGCGCTCCGCATGCGCTGTGTTTGTACAGTATTTACGATTTAACAAAACAACACGAAATGTTAAAAACACATTATTTGTTCAAGTGAGACGAATGTGGACTTACAATTCCGGCGCAGTGCGTTTGTCTTCAACACGTTCCAACCGAGCCCGGC
>DWTT01000564.1:0-14882 GCA_018250895.1 Carterocephalus mandan
CCGAAGCACGGTAGCGTCCATGAAATTTTGCCACTAGCGGTCACCCATCCACAAATTTAAGGTTTTTACTTTACTTTTTAATTTAAGGTGTAATACTAATCGCCTAGAAATTAAGAACTGGTATAAATACATTGCATTGAGACTACGTATATTGTTATAAGAAAGGCCTATTGATTATCAGACCACGTTTCTGATGTAATAGTTGCTTATAAATTAATGATTTCTGATTGAGAGCTATAAAAATAGGTAGTCTTGGGTTGATGGGATGGATATGCAATGGAACCACAAACTAGCATTGCTCCAAACACTGTTTAAGTTTAAATCTATTAGTACAATTTTGGGTTCAGGAAGTTTCCAAACTTCATCCTCGGAAGTTTCAAGAAGACTAGACGTCGCATCTTTGGATTAATTAGAGGTCTCCCAAATATCAGGAGAAGTTAATTCATTTTCAATTTACTTTCTTCGAGAATGATTAATAGATTAAGAGTAACAGTATCAGTATAAAACATACTTAATTGGTTGGATGAAAGCATAAAAGCGGGCCGTAAATGAATTCAATTCAAGCTCCCATTATTCCATTGTTTATGTTACATCAACTTCACAAGATTAATATTGGGGCTAGAAATCACGAAATTACTACACGGTCGCGACTCATTCTTTCATTCCGCGCCTTTTGTGCCCGCAAAGCTGAAAAGCGCCATTCACCCAGAACACACCGTCCACAATAAATCCAATTAAACGCCCCCGATATTGTTCATCGAATCGTTTCGCCCAGAAACCATTGGCCCATTCAGAGCCGGGCGATCAATGGACGAGAAAAAGGAAAAATTGTCGACTCAACGTTTCATAATCAATTTCTGGACGATTCATCAGTCAGTCAGAAAACAAACGCAAGAATATTTTTCAAAGTTTCCGAGCGTGCACGTAATGTTATAACGAGCTATAACGTGATTAGAGGTTGTTGTTTTAAAATTGATCTCAATGCAAATGGATTAAGGTACGAAGTGCAACGGAGAGAGGCTAGAAGATTTATCGTTGTAACTTCATGGACAGAATAAAAGGTGTAAGGTGTGCATATTCTAAGGATCGATAATAAATCTGGGCAAATTAATGGCGGCACCGACAGATCGTTTAACGCGATTTCGCAACGTCATACAACGAAACGAGGGTTTCGGTACATAATATACTAAAGTGGATCTTTGGATAGGGTTGCGTGTTGCTAATTGGAAATATCGATGATTCTATACAATATGAGGGAACCGGAAGTATATTTACGAGGATTGAGTTAGTGGCTCTGCAGCAATGTCTCGTGTTAAGATAAATAATAATAATTCTTCTGTATCAGTTAAGTTATAAGTACTTAAATATTTTAGGCAAAGCCACATCCAGAACATCTGTTATATCAAGGTTAAACTGAGTCATTTTCGAATCTAGTCAAAGATGAGTTGTTAGGTACCTATAAGCACTAAGCCGTAGTTATTAGTGTCAGTCTAATATTTTATAAGCCTGCCATGCCAATGGGGGCTGCGAACACTTCGGATAATATGGTACTAATCATCGTAATTGACCGAAACAAGTCGGCTTTACCGTCACAATACGTGTCTGTTAAGTCGCTTATCCATTATTATGAATTATGTCATTGTTGTGTATCTGTGTACTAAATATAAAAAAAAGAAAGTCTTTTGTTTATTTAAACCATGATTGCTACTGTAAAAAGTTATCCACGACACAATCCCTTCGTTATAGCTAAAAATAATAAAAATAAAAATACACAAAATCCGCTGTTCCACTGGCGCCATAATAATCAAAAAAGCAAAGTGATTAATCAAAACTTCAAGAGCGATTTAATGTCGCCACAGATTACCGATAAGCTCCCGAGCTCGCAATGAATTACATCCACCTTTGAAAACATTGATTTAACGTGTGTTTTACAAAACATTCCCTGTATGCTGTTAAGGTGGTTGTTTGATCACGGGCGAGCGAGCGAGCATTGTTTTTAGCATCGGATTTAATGGATAAAAATGTATTACTTATGTATTATGTAGTGTATATTTCTGTATATCACAACTTTTGTTTAAGTTGGACAGACTGTTGGTTACTTAGTGGGATATTTTTGATTTTAAAACGAGGTCATTAGTTTAGATATGCATATAAAAAACAGAGTATTCCTGTTACAGTTAGGAATTGGCAATTATTATAATTAGGTGTAGGTAAAGTAAAATTTTATAAAGTCATTCGGTAAGTTATATCTTAATACATATAACAATCATCTTGTTCGAGTTTCATTCACTCGTTTAAAGCGAGCAATGTGACATGCGACTAGAAATATTGTTCTGAAATCACAAAATTACAATTCAGTAAACACGTGTACAAAATATCAATTTGATAGGTTTGATAGGATCTATGTATATTTGATACTTACGGAACTAACATCTGTTTGATATCAAATTAATTATCGATAGTTACCAGTCGCTGTAATTAAGAGTTGACACGAATTCTGAGGCTGCCGTTTATGTATAAATGTGATTGAAATTGTATACTATGATAATATAGAACTGGAAGAATTTGTAACAATTAAATCGTATATTACCTATGTATGAAGCACAACGTAATTACAGGGAAATTTGAATACTAAATGGAGAATGTTTTTGAAGTAAAATACTTATTCATTTTGTCTGTGTAGTTTATAACTGATAGATTAATGTTTCCAACTTCCTGAGCCTGTCAATAAAACATGACACAAAAATTGAGCTGATATGTATATGTGAGAATATTTTTTGCTTGGAGAATATTAGAAGAATCCTGACCTACTCGTAAGTAGAAGAACTCTTTGATGCATCGCTTCGCACGCTGCGACCCATAGACGTCCCACTGCTGGGCACGGGTCTCCCCCACAGACACTGCTGCGGGAGGTCTGGAGCATACTCAACCACGCTGCTTTAATGCGAATTGGTGGAGGGGTTAGTGGCCAACCCAGTGTCGAATATTCTCAAACCACAATTTCTCTCAATTTTGCCACTAGCGGTCACCCATCAACAAACCGACCACTCCCTTCGTTGCTTAACTCTTTCGATCACATTGCGAGCCATTCGTCTATGGAAGCTACAAATTTGAAGCATACGTGAAATCATTCTCTTCCTGTTTTCTTAGAAATGAGAAACCCATTAGCCACTGAATTATATGAATTGGCGGAGGGGTTAGTGGCCAACCCGTTTGTGGAAAGTTTTATGTCACCTGAAGGTCTCTAACATGGCTCAAAAACTATCGCAATAACAACTGGGAACAATGGTTTAACGTGCTCTCCTAAGCACATAAGCGTTCAAGAGATTTTACCACAAGCGGTCACACATTTAACTGCCAGTTAAGGGGCCAGAGACTAACGATTGTATTCTCTAGCCCCTAGGCTAGTTGGTAATCAAGATAGCAAAACGCTTTATTCAAAAAAGTCATATTTCCTGTAATGTTACCGTCTTATTCATACCTAGGGGTAAATCGAAACTGCATCATAAGATTAAAAGGAAAATTTCACGATAAGCTCATGTTTATAATTATTATATGAAGGTAATATGGCAATTTAAAATGCTACAACCCTAGGCGTCAGCAGGGTTGTCGCCATATAAATTGCAGTACATAAAAGCTGCGAATAAAAAACACTTTATCAAGCTCAACTGAAATTACCTCCGTCGTATAACACTACTTAAGACATTTTTTATTTCATCGACAATCTTTAAGCAACACTACGATGCAAGACTCACGCGAAACTGCACTTTGTATCGGTATTAAAACGAATCGATACCTACGCGAAAACTATTCTAAATCACTCCAGAATAGCAGCTCATATCGTAGGATCTTACCGACCCCCAACTCCCTTCAGGGGTGGTGAATAATAAAAATGATTTATTGGTTATGTCCAGTGCTACTTGTTACAGGGGTCGAAAACAATTTACAAGGTGCTATAGAAGGGATAAGGTAATTATATTGGAGGCGAACGAGTTTATAGGGACTGTTACTGGCTCAAACCACTTTCGGGGTTTTAGGTGGGTAAATTGAACGATCAAAATGTAATTAAATAGAAAAATGTTTGTAGAGAAGCAAAGAGCGAATAACTGGGATGAATCGGGGAGATTTCGACGTATTTGCGTTTTGAAAGCTTTGGTAGTTGAAATACAAATATGTACCGAGTTTCTTATATTTATTCCAGTTCATACATACTCGTACATACAAAGTACAAATATTTATCATCGAAATAATTTTCTGCCCCAGCCGGGATTCGAACCGCGGCTTGGCAGTCAGGGTCACTCATCAACACGCCACGGATTTCACCATACAAGGTAATCGACCGATAACACATAACGACTGTTACATGTTCAATATTGTTCGCAAATATATCGTACTAATGTCTATCGTCTATCGTATGCAGTTGCTGGGAAAACCTTCATCGGCGTGGTGACTCCCAGTCCTATTCCTTCTGAATGCTGTGGTTTCTCGCATCCTTCTTCTGGTCATCTGTCAACCAGGAGGCGCCCAAATCTTCGTATACCGGATCGCAGTCAAACCACTATTCTTATCGGTTCTCAGAACTTCGAACGACATGGCCTGCTCGTTGCCACTACAGCTTGTGAGCTATGTCGCTACACTAACGTTATTAATCGATTCAAATGGACTAGCAGTTACGGAATCTGGGTTAGAAGAGTATCCATTCTGGTCCAAAATACAACTTGTAAAAACATCACTACAAACAGCGTATTTTATCGACTTCACACCTACAGAACAAAATAAACATCTCTCTGGAAAAATCAAGGGAATACGTTTACGATGTGCGCCGCACTTTAAATTGTGTCAAGACCATAAACAGGCTAGTGTGGAAGTCTTCAAAATAATGCCACTAATAAAAGGAAATAAGCACGTTGAATGCCAAAACTGCCATTTTAAACATCTCACCGAAGCTTTATTTCAACTCAAGCGAATGCTTTCCAAGATGATGAGAAGCGGCGTTCTGAAATGAAAATCTCCTGTCATGTCGAAAAATAAAAATATATTTCCTCACCTTCTCGGGCTGAAATATTTTTATATTTTCACTTGCATATGGATGAAAAAGCTTTTTGCCTTTATACCTAGGTCCACTAGGATTCCCGGCTTAATGCAGTTGGTGCTGGGCGTGTGTGGTCGCGCAAATTGCAGGCTTTAAGGACACTAGGTACAAGTGCCTTTGTTCATTTAGAACATGACTTTTGAATTTTTAAACCACTGTCCTTCCAATGTCCATACGGAACAATTATGGCAACTGCAGGGTATCTTTTTAGGCTTATATACGCTAAAGGAATGTCTTCTTTAAATTAAAAATTGATTGAAGTGCCCTTAAAATATATTCATAGCAGCTTAATAGCCGAACTAATATACATTATACACTGGATTATAATTACTTTTTATTTACTGGATGGATTTATAGGTATAATATAGGATTTCTAATGCATATTATATAAAAATGTTAGCTTTCTTCATTCTAACTCCATATAAACCTTAACTGTGCTAAATTTCATACACCTACGTTCACGTAGCTGCAATCCATAGACGTCTCACTGTCGGGAACGGGTCTCCTCTCGGAATTTCGGGTTAGGCATTAGTCCACCATGCCTTTAAGAACATTATAGAGAACTCTCGGCTGCAGTTTTCCTCATGATGTTTCCTTGACCGTTACAGCAGGTGACATTTAACTTCATAAGTCGCACATAACTTAGAAAAGTTATTGGTGCGTGCAGCTTGGATATGAAATCGGAGGAATCGAGAGGCGAGTTGTGTAGCTAATGGGCTATCACTGCTGTATTTTTCTTCATAAAATTATTACAGTAAATACCAGTCATATATGTGAAATACAGAAGAAGACGACGGAAAACCGCTGGATTCTGAAAGCACACCGGTCGGAGTGGTGGCCTATAGGTGGAGAGGCCTATGTTTAGCAATGGACCTCAAATTGCTGATGGATGGGTGGATGGATGTAAAATACAATGAACAATGTTTTAACTTTTACTCATATATCTGTATCTGTCTTTCCTTCAATACATACAATTTCAAAATGTCTGAATGGATTGACGGATAAATATAGCTAAGGGTTTGCTAACTCGTAAAAAGCAACTCTTTGTATGTTGTCATGTCAAATACCCTTCGTTATCCTCAAACAGAAGCACTTATTCCCAAATGTTAAACAATAATTACATTCGTATTTTACTAAGCAATTCCTTTTCAAACGCCGTAACTACCGTACATTTCTCAAATTAAATTACCAATTTGCTTCAACATGCAGGATGAATCGTATGTATGAAGCGTAAGGCTGAAATTCGTATGCACAAGCCGAAAAGGTAATAAGCCAGTATCATGGAACCTCGTTAGCGAATACATGTGACTGTCATTTGATATCCGGACACCGAAGCGTGTGGATGTGCTCCGGAAAATGCTGCTTGAAATTAAATGCTATTCACATGGGATACGGTTGAATATAATTTGTCTGTAAGCAATGCACAATGCGGGTTTTGGTGATTTAATTTTGTGTGCTATTAATCGACGTCATTGGTGGCCTAGGGAGAGAGATTTTTGCGATATTATTCTTACGGTTTAATATTTCCGAATTCTAACAAAAAATCTTGAGTTTAAGAAAAAGTTTAAGAAATTCGGAAATATTCCTCATTTCTCAAACTTATTCATATATAGTCTATAGCCGCACCAGTCGTTGCTTAACTCTGTCCATCGATTGAATCGACGCGACCCTTTGTGCTATGGACGCTACAATAAACGTTAACTAGTGTTTTATTTAGAAAAATGTATTAGTAGTCTTCAAATTATTTGTTTCTAATTGTGACAGTTTTTTTCACTTATTCTCTTATTTAATCTACTCATCAATAATACAAACAATAGCTAGTAATTTTATGACGTCACGGCGAACATGAGTTAACTTTTCGTATCTACAGGTAGTAGGTGAGTCAAAAATTCATTCTCCACCACCAAAGCATCATAACAAAGATTTGATAGTCCCGAATGTGACCCCGACATCATAAATTACACCGAGGCTCATCCAGGGTGAAGTGACAAATTGAAAAAGCGTTTTTATAGTGCATTTTACGGCTTCCCACCACATCCGTGTCACTTGATGTCACGGAGAGATTTTTCTCCGCAATTTTAGTGCCAGGTGATACAAGACGGGACTTTATAAGCTGAGCCCTCCGATAGTGCCACTTTGCATGCGTAAACATTCGCTTTTATGATAACCTTTCTCGCCTTTTTATGCTACCAAAGTATGGTATTACACGTGCTGATATTAGGAACATTTTTTGTTACGACAGGCCCGTTCTGAGAATGGGTCTTATGTCCGAATTAGAGAGTTAACTTAGGTCCGTCGCAGATCGGTCTGTTTTGTCATTTCAGAATGAAGGGAATAAAGTGAAGTAGTCATGATTGTAGTCATGTATTCATTGAGGAGGTTCATTGAGAAGGTTCAGGAGGTTTATTAGGGGGGAGTAATTTCTGGGGTGGTGACAGCCGAATTGGTAGTAGCGGTTTCTAATCGTCCGGGGAAAATAGTTGTAATCGTTTTACTCGGGTTATAAATCTTATCTACAGTCCACCAATCCGCATTGGAACAGCGTGATGGAGTATGCTCTAGAACCCTCCGCAGATTTGTCTGCGAGGGAGACTCGTGCCCAGCAGTGAGACGTCTGTGGGTTGCAGCTATTCAATTCGGTAAAGCTATTTACGATTTCCAGCGGGACAAAATGTAAATATCTAAGATGGCAACCCTTAGGCCTTCCACTGTTGGGCACGGGTCTCTTTCACAGCTACACCTGAGGGAGGTCTCATATTCCACCAGGTTGATCCACAGTGGTGGAGGGGTTAGTGGCCAACCAAGAGTCGAATGTTCTTACGCCAAGCTTACCGTACCTTCCAAAGCACGGAAGCGTCTATGGAATTTTGCCACTAACACTCACCTGTCTAGATATCTACTGAGCACGTCTAATGTTGCAGCTATTTTGATATATAGGCATAGAAGATAGGCATATTCTTGGCATAGAAATATAACGTATAAAAGGTAGATAGGTACGAGTATGTGTATCTGAAAATGGTACACCAAATCCAAGTTAATCACCAATCCAGTTTAACACTGAATAGTATGAACGTAAATTATTGTCTATATCTTTTTTACTTGATAAATCAATGATTGTAGGTGGCACGAACTTCACCGGGTCCTCTTGTCTTATATAGATTCGAATCCTTATCACAGAGCTCAAAGTCTATAAAGGCCGACAACTTGATCAAGTCTGGTCAGCTCAGCACAGCCTTCGCATGTAAGTTTTATTTCTATATTGACCTGGGGTTTTTCAATTTTCTAAAGGTGACCGTCTTAGCCCTCAGTAACGGATATGTGGACGACTTCCAAAAAGGCTTATGAGTTATGTTCAAAGTCGACTTCCTCAAAAGATTTATGAGTCTTGTTCCAAAGTCTGTTGCGGTTTGTTTGGCAGCACTAAATAGCAGTTTGCGCTCGTTAGCATATTACTTCACCACTAGGCTTTAATATATAACTTGTATAGTTTGTTTCAAATACATAATGTTATTCCACCTGAAATGGCCTATTTCGTTAGGTACCTACATCCATTTAGTTATATCCGGGTGTCGGTTTCAAAGCGCTCAAGTTTTGGCGTAAAATAAAGGTAATGACAATTTTGGTAGCGTGTGCGTCCGTGAATTTAATTATTAAGAATTTGCATATTATTTCCCCCTAACCCGACGTAAAAGCTTGTCCCGAGAGTTTCAAAAATGTTTTCTATACGGCTATAATATGTGGCGATTATGTGGGTCCCAGGCATAGAAATATTAACAAATCAAGAACCAATGTTACTGAGGAGAATAAAGAAACAGTCTGCTGAATATATCTTTCACAGTATTGACAAAATTTACTGACAAATTTAAGGCCAGACTTAAGTTTAAGGAGAGACTTAAGGGCGAGTTTTAAATTTCTCTGAACGCTGTCACTCAAGTACAACGGTATTCCAGGTATATCAATTTACTACTGGGAAGAACTAAGTCGAGTGATTTAGGCACGCGAGCGGTTTAAAAATAGATCCCCTGACCGACAACGCATTAGCGACTCATCCACCGGATGAGTCGCGAATGCGTTGTCGGTCTTGAGAAGAGATATTGCTCTCTGTCTTAAGGCACCTAAAACCTCAGATTTAAGCTCTTATGTCTAACTCAAAAAGTTTGCACAAGGCTTTAATATATACAAGGTCATGTCAATACCAGTGTTGACCGTATGTTGAAAAAAAGCATGTTAAAAACGTACAAATTCTGTCAAATACGAAATACTCAAGAGCGCGTTTAAACTGCTGAAATCCGACTCATGAAAATAGCTGCTGTTTTTATTGAAAAATAACAAAAATACTTCCAAAGACTAGTTGGCAACGACAGACTCAACCACTTGAACATACGATTCACATCTTCCACGAACCGAGTGAATGCGTCCATAAAATATTTTAACGAAGATAGCTCGGCCAATATGTCTAGAGTTCGAGACATCACGAATTCAAACCGCAGTGGAATTTTAAAAGATTTCCCGCCGTAAATCCGACGCTGCCTGGACGCGTTGATCCGGACTGACGGCTCGATCGGAGCCGGGCCGGACCGTCGGGTTAGGCTAGGGCTGCCATCACATCCTCGCGGAGATTAAGACTAACGGTAAAACCGTAAAACGATGACTTAAAAACATCATTTTGCTCGAAATCAATTATAGTAAGTAGACTAGCACTTTGAAATATGCGCAGTGCACATTTCTTTTCTTATTTACTGTGAGTACCCATGTCGGTAACCGATACGGTTAGTGATTGTTTAACCGACATAATAATTAGAATAGAAATGCTTTAAGAGATATTTAAGATTTTAAGTGTTAGTTTTTCCCCACCTTGCGATATAAGTAGATTAATTTTAGAACGTTAATAAATTTTAAAGCTGACGAAAAGATGAATGAGACTTCAAATTTGTGATTCCTATTGTAATGCAACTCCCAACTCCCTAAATTGTTTTTGGATTGCAATAAATAAATTTATTTGATTGCTAAATGCAGAAGCAAACAACTCTAGGAAACAGGCTCGTGTAACGAAAAAGGATTGACATCATACTGCTATCAAAATACAAACAACTCAATTCAGTCTTTTTGGAAATAATAATGTTATGCATGCATAGTATTTTAACAAAATAAATTTTTCATCTATCCATCAGCCCTTCAGAGCTGGACCTATCTATGAAGGTGGGAGCTTATAACTCCCACAACATTTTATCCATAAAACTGTAAACATGATAATTTATTATTACAGTTAAACATTCTACATACTCGTATCGCCTTCGATCAATTATTGATCGAAGCGTATCGCTAAGTAAATCTGAACTCTTCGGATATCTATCGTTACTTAATATATAAATGGAAAGTGTGTTTGTTGGTTTGTCCTTCTTGAAGAGGGCGGAGCCACGGGGAAAGCTAGTAATAAATACATTTGTGAAAATTGCTAACCAAAACTACGCCAACCCTAATATACGACCGGATCGTATGAACGGGCTTCGCATCGATTTGTGAGATCACACGCAATTTCCGAAACACCGATTTTATACTACCCTCTGGAGATTTTGTGAACGGTTTGTTCATGAATACGTTCAAATAAAATGTATACATTTTTTTAAGGAAGCTTAAAAGATTTTTGCCATTTTTCAGTAAAGATTTAATACATTTATTATCTACTTATTGAAAGGACACTTTTTTATATGATAAGTCAGTGTCATCCAGTAATAAAACCCTCATCATTTTGTGCCTATAAATTATTTTTACATAAACAGGTCATTCGGTGAATAACTAAAGAGTATTTTTGTTCGTATGGAATTTGAATTGGTAGATTACTGTTTCATATAATTGTGTACATAAGTATTAAAATAAAAAAAATAATACGCGATAAAATACAAGGAAAGTATAAAATTAAATAAAACAAATTAACCTCTCCGGTGGCAAGTAACCATTAGCTTAAAAAAATTATAAGTGGGGGACCGTTATATGGTTTCACTTGGAACATTAAATTTAACTATCGCAATCAATACACCGTCTTTTAAGAGGATGCAGGTTGAAAAATCTCAAAAAATGTTGCCACACTTCACTCACACTCAATTAATGTTCAAAGTTTCAAACTAATATTTATTAGAGATTGTAAAGTGTGTTAATTATATTATATTTGTTCAAAAAAAAATCTTTTAATAAATACCACATTTTAAATAGAAAATTCATATTTAATAATAACCACCCAAATACTTATTATGTTTTGATCGAATATCTTTACTCTTTGCCAACCCTAAAGGACATCGCATCGTTCAGAAACGTGCTACATTACTTCCTTTCTAGCTTCTTTACAAGTAAGCTATCGCACCGATCTTTTCAGGCTCACGCAAATTTAGGCAAAGTACTGATTGTATGAGACCCCAGGGTTTACTTTTACTATCGCTGTACAATTTGGTAGAGATTTTACTAATTTAGGACAACTTTCTTTCGATATAACAGAACGACCGAAATAGCTTTGAATTAGTGATCTTAGATCACGAAAGTACTCCATAGTATATCATATTTTTAACTTATGAATGTAGTTTAAACATCCATCCAACCATATAGTAATGTAGTAGGTAGTTAATGTAGTAACTTCTATTATAAAATAACAACAACGTTTAAAATAACTTAAAAAAAACAGGTTTATGTAGATAACTGAAATGTAGTTTTTTTTAATTATTGCATTGTCATCGGTCATTGATAAGTGTGCAAGGTTTCAAATTAATCCGAAGTTTAGAAGTAGACGAAAATCGCGTTCAAAGATTCCATTACATATGTACTACATTCCAGCCAATAAAATCGTATTATACACAGTATACATTAGAAACTTGGCCTTCAATAAAAAAAGGTACTGTTAGTAGTTCTGTCTTCATTTTTCAACCTTTTGATCCGGCTAAAACTCCTATACGGTCTTCATCTCATCAGTTGCTCTATAAATATAATAACATTTCTTCATTATGTTTCAATCATGACGAGGAAAACTATCCGGTTATGAGGTCAAAGGATGAATTTAGATTAATAAGGGGAATATTATCGAAGTCGATACCATACACATGTACCATACCATCCACCGTGCTTCTGATTGTCGAATACGATTATTTCAGCCGAGTGGACATGGGTACCTAATTGAGACGTTTATCCTGTAACCTGCTCGAGGTAAAATATTACTTATGCAATTGATTTAAGGACCAGAATCGTATGTTACCGTTTTGAGGTATAACAGTAAATCGCGTACTGTATCGTTGTGAGCTAACAATGAGGGGAAGATGCGGAAACGAACCCTTAGGGCTTTTTTAACAGTTTCATGCGATATATGCACCCCCCGGTCACGTACGAAAGAAGTAGGTGGGTAGTTGCATAAATGGTTCAATTTTTCTTAGCCGGCCACTTGAAGATTGTTTGGGAGGCGTTGCGACATTTATGGCCGTTTTTGTCATAAATAAGGGACCTACCCACGTTTTGAATGTTATCATCTGGATATAAAACAACTTTTGAGTCTATTTGTTTTATATTGCTTTTTGTTTAATGTCGTGTAGAATTAAAAAGGTAAAAATATTATTTCTATCTGTCTATTTTAGGATAGACGGAGACAAAAAAAAACTGTTTGATAAATATTTGAAGCCTTCCTTGTATTGCAATTTAAAAAAACAGTGCCCAATTATTAATTTTATGATATCTACTGATGGATTCGTAATTGACTATCTACCGCCTTTATGTACGAATAAGCTTGTGTTTGAATGCACTGAAACGAAGAAAATAGGTTTTGCAATAAATCAATTCTATCATTTACATTTTAAAAAGAAACATTTATCAGCTTTTTGTATACAAACTCATCATGATTATTATTTCATATCAATAATTTTGATACATGCTAAAAAATCTTTTCTTCAAAAATGAGTTCTGTATTATTTCATATTTTAGCCTATTCACTGATATTATTCATTAATGTCCTGGTTATTTACTTTTCTCAAGTAAATAATCTAATCTACACTTATTAAATACTAATGGACGCCCGCAGCTTCGCTCGCGTGGAATTAGACATATTAATAGAATCTTCTTAACGCGTTAACTTTAGCTCCACAACTTTTTACAACACTTTTTCCAAATTAAAAGTAGCCTATGTCCTTTCTCAGGCTCTAGACTATCTGTGTACGAAATTTCATTCAAATCGGTTCAGTAGTTTTGGCGTGAAAGCGAGACAGACAGAGTTACTTTCAGAGTTAATTTATAATATTAGTATGGATTTCATATTTAAGTTATTTAATCCACACTACGCTAACCGAACCTAGTCATGATTTACTCTCCGCTCAACCATAGGGGAGGTGCCAATTGCAGGGGGTGATCAAATAATATTTTTTTCTCGAGGGGAAGGGATCCGATACAACTTGCGATGTAACGTTTCGTTACACTACTTTTTTGAAATGGGTCCGCGCCGCCATTTTAGGTCGAAACTGCCAGTTCCGCAATACGAGTTTGTTGTATGTAATCCCAGCGGTAATAGCCCAGCGGCTGAAATTTAAATCAAACTCGAGAAGTTCCAGGTTTGAATCCCAGCTACACGCACCACAAACATTTTTAGGTTTAATGAATAGTAATGGTGTGTGTAATTTTCATAGTTGAAGTTACCGGCTTACTCACGTGTGATTTAAGTCGGAAATAGACCGACTAGTTTCGATCGATTACGATTATCATCATCAGGAGTGAATGCGCTCGCGGGGGGCACGGCGTACAGTTGTACGTCAACTAGAATATAGAAGCTCACGAATCGTTCAGTAATAAAGTAATGGTGTTGGAACATCATATAGCAACCTGCAATCTCAAAGGCATGTGAAGTCTGGTTTTGTGAGTCTTTTGTCTCTGTTTCAGGTAACACTAGTGCTGCACTAGGTGTTATCAGTGTAGGTATTAGTAAAATGTGTTAGGTAGAGTGAGACTATACGTAAGTGTCCATTATTTCAGTATATATAGCATTGAGTAATTCAACTATAATAGTTTGAGCTAAGATCTAAGGATTCTTACTACCTATCATTAGACATAGACTAGACAAGCCCTAGGCGATAGTTAGTAAGTTAAACGTACAACATCAATTGTGTATCTATAGAACTACTCCAAGGGAAAATTGACATTTGCATAATTATCCACGCAGGGCCTGTAAACTAATGTTAGGTACCTAGTAACGTTGCGGTCAATCACGCCACAATTCAGTTACAGTTCGCGGCGCGAAAGTCTAGCCCTGAACGAAATCCGGCGGGGATAGATGCGCATGGGGTATCAGTGACTACTGAGAAGATCTATACTGAGAAAAACACTAAAAGAAAATTATAAAATAACATAAACTCAAAGACTTCTTATTCATAAAAAAATATACGTTATAAAGAGTTTTGTTACTTTCTGTCAATTCTAAATTATGTTTGAATAAAGAAGACAAAGTATGTACTCTAAAGCGAACTACTACTAAGCTACTCTCAAGCAGGTTTAATATTTTTTTAGGAATAAGACCGTTAGTATTTATTGTAAGCAAACGTAGTGTAATTGAATCATATTATGAAACCATACAAATGCCATCTGAAACTGCAGCGTTACATAAAATATTTAAAAATAGTCCTTATGTCCTTGTAACCAGACATTAATTTCCCCTGTACACCATAGAGCTTTCCACCCTCTTTTCTAGCGGTAGGAGAATAGGATTTTTTACGATCCCTGCCATGACTATAAAATATAACACGTATTTATTGAAGAACTGTATTTCAATGTCATT
>DWTT01000565.1:0-14874 GCA_018250895.1 Carterocephalus mandan
TACAACTTGTCAATCACTTCGATTAAATCGTTCACATAATTACAATCGAACATTACTATGCTCGTTTGATTGTAAATAATATTGCTTTGCTACAATAGGCTACTAGCATTAGACTTTCGTGGTCGCAAGTGTAAATTAAGTGACTTATGTTATGTAAGTAACCACGGCATATAATCTCCTCCACCACTTAAGCTCATTACTTAAAATGGGACAGTATTGTGTTTGCTCATTAGGTGAGTTGGGCAGCAATAGATGTGTATCCAGCGAATTAATTTTTAACACCCGCGCCGTTTAATTGGGGTATTGCGTGCGTATAACCCACCACGCACAATTAGTGACTGCTTCCGTGTTTTGTAAGGCCATTGCCTGAACGAACAACAGATAGTTCACTAAAATTATACCACATTTTCAGGTGTGGACATGTTGCGGAATTTGATAGGAACTAATTTTTAACACTGGAAACATGAAATGAAGTAAAAACAATATGACGTATATTGTCAAAATTGTCAAATTGTCAAATTGACAATGACATGTTAATGACTATGATAACATAATTTCCATCATACATCTCGCTAGTTACCACTTCTTTAAGGCAGGTATCCCTAGAACATCCCCTCAACATAATTTAAGGCATAATTTTAAATACGAGTACAATGCAATTTCTCTTGGAAGCCGTCGATACGCTCCAACGACCAGACGAACCGAAGTGGGTAATTCTTCGGTGATTAATCACACGAGACTACGAGATTTATTTAAACATGGGACCCTAATTTACTTTTTGTTTTATGAAGAGATTGTTAAAATATGTTTACCTTAATCATTTCATTGGTAACAGACTTTTTGATCTTTTTTTATTATTAGATAAAAATATCAAGGGAGAAGATTAGTATTATTAATATTTCACAAGATTAGACATCAAAATTAAAATATAAATTTTTGTAAACATGAATATAAAAAAAAATTGCGCATTGTTAGTATTACGTCCTAAAACCTGTGTTAGTATTTTATTAGAAACTTTCTAGGAACTGCTCACCTACAGAAAAAATAGAAATTTCCGAAATTTTTAATAAATCCTGTTATTAATTTGTTCCTATCTAAGAATGATTTTTCAAATGGCAAAATTCCTTATGTGATTCCGTGCTTCGAAGGGCACTTTAAGCCCCGGTTGTTTTTAATATGAAAAACAATCGCTGCGCCTCGTCTATGACCTTCGGGTGGCTTGAGAGCATTCCACACTTGGATGGCCATATTACCACCTCCACCAATAAAAGCAGCATAGTGGGGTATGTTCTAGACCTCCCGCAGTGGAACGTCTTATACCAGTTTCTGTCAGTGACCAGGCCCACAAACGCATTACTTTCTAACTTTTTAGTATTGAAGTCGGTAACTTGATATTTTAATTTTAAAACTCCATCTATCTACAAGTCTAAGTTGTTACCGATTAGCGTAAAATGTACTGAGCAATATTCAAAACAAACATACCTTAAACAAACATCTTATATGGTCTACAAGCAAGTCAAATATACCGCTTTAACGAAATATTCTCACAGACAGCTCTGTAAAAGTACCTCCGGGAGACTTGCCCGGTTATGTTGGTTTAGGAACACACTTTATTAAAATTTTACTCTCAATATATTTGAATATAGTTCGTGGTACCCTAAAATGAAAGTTATATTCCGAGCGTACCTACAATTTAATAATACTCACGGGAAAACATAAATACGCAACTCTTTTGCCTTATGTTGAAAATAGCAGAATGTTTCAAGAAGTGAGCTGTTATGAAACGATTCAAAGCTATACCCCTGAATTCAAATACTAAATATAGATAGAGGAAATCCAGACGAATATGTTACAATAAATTTGTGTTCTATTAATGTACGGACTAATAATTGTTTCTTAGTTCAAGCTGCATTACCATATTGTTCGTAAGTAGTTTTGTGATACGATCAATTTCATTGTTGTTTTACCGAGATCAACTCTGCTAGATTTTTATTTATTTTACTAATTCTTATATGTGAGGGTCAGTAGCACTAACTGATTTATCAACCTAATCACGAACCTCTATAGCGACATATTTGTTTCATGTCATATTTAAGTACAAGCAATTTAAGTACAAGCGGTGACAGCCCAGTGGCTATCGAACTCGGCTCTCACTCGAGCGGTCCGGGTTCAAACCCCAGTGGCATGCACCAATGACTTTTCTAAGTTATGAGCGATTTAAGAAATTAAATGTCACTTGGTGACGGTGAAGGACACATCATGAGGAAACCTGCATGCCTGAGAGTTCATCATAACGTACTCGAAAGTATGCGAAGTCTGTTAATCCGCACTTCCAATCCCTCCCATTCTGAGAGGAGACCCGAGCCCAACAGTGGGACAAAGAAAGGGTTGTGATGATAATGATGATATTTAAGTAGATAATAGTATATTTTCATTGTAAATATGACGCATGCTTAAAAATACTTTTTAGGTAAGCTTCGATACTTTCCAAGCCGCAACCTTCACAGTTTCTAAATTTTTGATAAACCCTAACTCGTGGAAAACTTTTTCGCGCGTAATACGGTTACCTACCCAAAGTCGAAGTCTGTGTATACGCTGAATTTATAATGCCTCCTAATGTGTGTGTTTTGTGACAAAATACTATATTCGCTAGTGTAATTATTAAAGCCGTTGCCCAAATGTTCTCGTAAATTCATATTCCGAAGTTCGAAAATGTTGGGTAAATATCGCGCTGTCCAAACACATACATTGGAGTTTATGATAAGTTTCTAAGTTTTGTACACGTTCATATTGTATGCACTACTTTAGCTCGTTTCAAATAAACGTTTACCGAAATTTAAGATGACATATTCATGCAATATAATTTTTTTTATTAAAATGTTTAAGGTTTATTAGTAAGTACGCTTATTAAGTTTTAAACTTTTCTAAATAACTAAATTATTGAAGAACGTAACACTACTGCATCAAAAACGACTAAGAACAGTGTAAGATTTTAGCATGTTTCAAAATTGTTACTCATTTAACTCTTACTCAAAAATTAAAGAACATCAAACAACCATTGCAATGTGGCCATCTCTGGTTCACAATATAAATTTTAATGAATGACTGTAATTTATTAAACAGCTTTGTATAACTACACTCTGAGTGAGTCGCTCTGTACAAAGTATACTTAGGGATAAAATTATCAGGATGTTAAATGGTATTGGAAAATGAAATGCACGCGGGCCTAGATCTAACCTTCCAACTAGCATCATTACTATTATTTTAAAATTATTGTAAAGAAATGTAAAGAAGGATATCCTTTATTTTACATGGTAACATAATAAGTACACAGAATGACACCCTCTTTTCGCTGCTACGCCAACGATCAGCCGTTTTGACTTAAATTTCACGTTACGTGAGCATTGTCGCGAAACGCGTAATTAGGTCGGTGGAATGATACCGTTGCTTTGGATTTTTCGCAATCGGGAATTATACGCGGTTCGCTGAACATTTTACCGAGCACTTTTCGTTAATCGCACCTCTTGATTATTTTATTCTCGCCGCATGTCAAACTTTCTGTGAAGATAGAGGCTGAGTTAAAATGCTGTAATTACTCACGTTTAAATATCGTGCTCTCTTTTTTGATACCTATAATGCGTGGAGATGCGAATTGTTTTGTATTTATTCTCATAAAAAAAACACAGAGTGGATTTAATACCTGGTGTCTGTCTGACATATGGTATTAACATTATTAAAACATAAAATTGAATTCTCACTCCTGTCTCTGCAATCGAATGATAGAAAACACTACATAATCAATTGAAAAATGTTATGACTATATTTTCATAACAAGGCCTAACAAACAGGAAAATCAGCCATTTTCTGATGGTAAGTGGATACCGCACACAGGATTGCCAGTATGCCGCTTGCAGAAGAAGGGCTCTTGTTAGTGACAATTACTTATACTTACATATAGAGTTGTAAGATTTGATTGCGTGCAGGCTTGGGTTCTATTGTTTTAGTTTTGTTGTTATAAATTTGAAACAATGAGCTTTGAAATAGTTCAAAATTTTACTTTGTCTAACTAGTTCAAAACAAATTACTAAGCCGTTTCAAGCCGACTAATCGAAATTCGATAGCTTGACCTTAATCAAAAATCACTAACAAGTTCGATTACACCTTCAAACCGTTTCGTTCCGGCTTGTTTGTGTAATGCTGTACAAATTATCCGCTACCATCGCTTAACTTCTTTAAAGGAATATCGGATCAAACGTCGGCGTAAACTAATTCCGTAGAGCAAACTCGGATCTCGCTTAAAAGGAAAAAAGCCCCGGCAATATCCACACCGGAGCGAACTAAATTGGTTACCTATTACACTGTCGATTTAACCCGCCGACGCTACCTACTGCTTTAAGTCTAAACGTTACACTTAGCGCTTTTCATGAGGGCCGAGGCGGGTTTAATTTCTTGTCATAAGTCATTTTATTATGGGCTGAACTCCCTTCACGGTGCGACGGTTTGAAAGCTCTTTAGAAAAAGATTTGCTTAACAGTGACCACTCACTATGTATGAAGGTTAACGTTTTTTAACATTATAACTCTTCTTCATTGACTTGTTCGGTACACAATTTATTAATTAAATAATAAAGTACATTGTGTGTAGTAAACTTGTCAGATTTTACGGCCTTTGTGAAATGCCCATCGTAAAAATATTTTTAGAGTGAATTTTAACGCTGTTATTAATTTTCAGGGCCCGCTATTATCCTGAACTGCGTACGAAGACAATAAAATAGACTTTAGCAAAAAGTGGTGTGCTATAACTAAGTGCCTATAAAATCGTTCGTTAAGTACGGATTTTGACGGCTGCTTCTCGCTGGCCCTCGCATTACATAAAATGGTCAAGGTAATACAAAAATACGTATGAATTATTCACACATGCAATGCTAACCTTCTCGTGTTTGGGCTAAACTAAACCATCCATTCATTCGGAGGACCAGTCGGCCATCGCTTCTGTGACGTCCTGAATATGTTTGTACTCGTATCTTCGCTTGAAATGTCAAATTGTAAAATGGTGGCGCACTCTCACATTCTCCTCTATAGCTGCCTTGCTTAATGTGCCTACTTAGATATTGAGTGTTAGCGCGTAACATTGCACAGTTAGCTCCGAGCACCAATGTGGTAAATAGAGCACCGCTTTACGACTAATTCGGTTAACATGTAGATGTGTTACATTATATTATTACATAGGCCTTCTCATCGCTACGACGGAACATTTCAACAGGATTATACTACCTTCTGAAGTTTTTTTAAATTAAAATTAGGGTATATATCTTAACTAGCTTCGCTCGCGTGGAAATAGTCATAATAATAGATTCTTCTTAACGCGTTAACTTTAGCTCCACAAATTTGTAATGAATCCGTAAATGTGTTATGAAAGAAAATCTCCTATGTCTATTTTACACCCGTATGGGTAGCATTTATACAAACTTTGAATGCCATATTAATTTATATGTAATCAACAGCCTAAAATAAAAATTGTATGCTTCTAGTTCTGAAAATGAAAATGCTTTAATATAACCTTTCATCCCCCTATTCAACCCTTTACAACACTTTTTTTCCAATTAAAAAGTAGCCTTTGTCCTTTCTCAGGCTCTAGACTAATATGTACTAATGAAATTTGGTACACACTTCACACGCCTTTTAAAGTCCACTGCTGGACATATGGCTCTCCTAAACGATACCACTCCGACCGATCCTGTGCCTTCTCAATTCAGAGAGTTTCCTGCCGTTTTCCTCGGGTTGTCTGTTCATCGTGTCGAAGTGCAACATGTACTACTTTTTCCGGGAAGAAGACTTTTCTTCCTCACCGATTATCAGTCCTTCTAACGACGTGGCCTACCCATTGCCACTAGCTAACAATGCGAACTGTGACAGTCAGCTTTGTAATTCTACGGATTTTATATACTCTGATTTGGTCGCATAGCGAAATACCGAGCATAGCTCTCTCCATAACGTGTGAAGTGACTGATCTTGTGGAAGAGGCCGACGGTAAGGGACGGTCACATGAAAAGCTATTGTTGCCTAATTGATAGTAAAAAACATACCACTTGTGTACACTTAGACGACTTAACTAAATATGTGATTGTATACTTTTACACATTTTAAACGTGTTGCATCAAACAGGCTTTACCCAGCTTTCATACGAATGCCTAAAGCGCAAACAATGTGTTGTAATATTATCCACATTCATTTTAACCATACTCGAAATAGCTCATTACTAAATGAAATTGGTCAAAATGTGGTTGTGGAGTGAATCCTGCTTTAATCCGTGTTTTATTAGCGTAATTCTCACAAATGAAATTGTAAAATGCTATTTGTAATTATGGATTAAATTCAATTCATTAACCAATTTTGCGCATTTCGTATTATGTAATTTAATTTTTTACAATAAATTTAAATGTAATAGTCCAATGCTTTATATATCAATCCATATAAGCATTTTCAAAAAGTGCGATACATACCTACTTACCTTTTACTCGAACATAGTTGCTTAATCTTGATTTTGTCAATCGAACATACGATTGACAATATCTCTGGGACTAGCTGGGACTAGTAACCATAATATGTTCGTCAAAAGCTTCTAGTTAAGATAAGTTCTAGATTTGTTAAGCCACACAACATAGGTGACATGTATATTCGTGTTTGAAACGTCAACATACATAAATTGGATACAGTTATCCGGAATACTAGTAATTTTTATATTGGCCTACTATTTCAAACATATGCCCCCCTCTACCCCTTCCAAGACGACTTCTTCCACCTCGTATCACTTTTCACGAACGCGTTCTTTATCCAATTATCCGGAGATAAATCTCACCTGTGACTACAGAGGAAATAGCGTAGGAAAACGTTCTGTTAGGGGAAAAATTATACGTACGTAAGTCCTGATTTTTGTTTGACTTGCTGCGATAATGGGGCTCGCTATTGAATTTTTATGCGCCTTTGTCGTGATCCTAAATTCGATGGCTTGTTTCTTATAGATAACCTTGTTGGATTTATGGGGAGGCGACTGTTTGTATCTACCAATAGGTTTGTTTACAAAGGAATTTTGGCAAAGGAAAAACTATTTAAGTCCGAAGTACCTTTATGTATCGGATCGTTATTGTTGCTAAACAATTAACGTGGTCATATTAACATTTTTTTTAAATTACATTTATTAATTTTTGATAAAAATACACGTTTGACAGTAATTATGTACATACATTACATACTGCATTAGTTTAATGTAATTATTATTGATGGAATAGCTATTTATTCAATGATCAATAGCTAATCCTATATATTTATAAGTAAATAAATGATCTTTATATTAATCAATCTAGAATAGCATTATATCTAACTACGTAAAGAAAAGATTCTTTAAGTAGTTTGTATGCGTTTTTTGACTTTGACTTTAATAATACATATACCTACACAAACAAACATTGTCTTTAAAATAAAACTTTAATCAAAATCATAAAAAATACAATCACACAAAGGCAACAACTCCGCATTAATTACATTAGCTGTGTTGGATTACAGCAGCTGTGTTGATGCAACGCTAATTTTCATTGTTGCCCTTGTAGACGTTTTATTAGTCCATTTTATAATGCCCTTTTAGACTTTTAACGTTCAAACGTTGACCATCCTTTCATGTTTAGTCTTTCATCTTAAATCTTTACTTAAGGTATTTGAACCTTATGAACAGATTTACTATTATAAGTTTGCAATCTGTACAAATGCAAAGCTGGCTTTGAGCTTAGGTAATAATGCAGATAGGTCTCATTCATATTTCATTTCCATCTGCGTGGAGACCAATTAATAATTAGCTTCGATTCACGTGTCGCATTGGTGCTTTGGTATATATTGGCAATGTCATTTGAAAAGGTCTTTGTAATTTCCTTGGAATATTCAGTAATTTTTGCGAAACACGAAGCTCGGCTTGCCCCCGGCGATATAGATGCCCATCAGCAGGTCCAATTCATGTGTCGCATTCGCATTCTACCGTTTCATTGCAAATGTTGAGTGAAAGATTTCGTGTTATTTCCTTTATGTGTCGGTCATATAGGAGCGGACGAATTCGTATGAAAGCGAGGATTGCTGTACGATGTGTTCATTAAGATAATTACTGTCAAGCGTGCACTAGGTGGTAGACTTGTAAATGGTTTGTCCGCCAATTTTTTTACCAGTTATGCTCAGGTTGGAATGGCATAATTAGAAACGTACAACCAGATGACTCGGAGCAGGACTTTTAGCATCAATTACTAAATGTAGGTACTATTACTAACTTTACCAAACATGACTTATTGCTACCCGGGTAGACGAATCAGTGGCCGACTCAGAACGGGACCTTCACTTGTTGGTAAAGTAAATAAAATTACTAACTGGACTCTTGCAACCGTTCAACTTACCATGCTGGCGGTGCTAGCGGTGGATTGGTTGACTACACATGTCTTCGAGAGCACCGTGAAGAGCTTTTAGACAGGTTCCAACTAGATAGTTTCATTCACCGCTAGTGCAGGTGACATTTAAATGCTACAAACGCACTCAACCAGGGTTTGATTTGAAGAAAATGCCATAAGGCGTTAAGTCCACCCATTGCAAGAATACATGAGTAAATAAAGTTGTTAAAAAATAAATCAGTTTATTAAGTGGTTGGTACTTACCGCTTGGACCTTAACCCGGATCCTGTCAAATGATAAATCAAACTTAAGTTCAGCCACTGGGCTATTGGGTTGACTCATTGGATCTTAAATAACAAGAGTAAGTAAATGGGGTCGGTAATTATATTTTACGGTCCTTGCTAAAATTTGACTTAATGTTCCTATTTTAAGTGGTCTAACACTTTCAGTCCTTTACAAATTCTTTTCGACGTTTTACACTGGAATTTTACAGAATTTAAGACAAGATATAATGATAGAACAAACTCATACAAAAAGCAAGTACACGTCACACTCAACATTTCGCTGCTAGCCCGCGGCGCTACAGCTGGCGGAGTTATGTCCATCAGAATAATTACCTCGCAAGTGACGCGTTCGCACCACACTGCCTTTGTTGAATTGAAACTACATATTTACACTCCAAATTAAAGTACTCACTACCTAAAGCTCTACAAGCCCGGGGCGGTCCATCACATTAATTGTCACCTTGCTTGTTTCGTGCAAAGGAAGGCTTATAGCGCAGTGTCTGCCTTGGCCGTCTAATTGACAATTTTGTCTATCTTCTCTGTACAATTTTTAATTATTTGAAACCTGGCTGTGAAAAAAGAATGGATCTGCACCTAGAACATTTTCGTGCGATGATTATTTGGTACGATTTTAAATGTGGCCTAAAATCTGATGAGTCATATATTCGACCTCAAATGGCTTTTATGTATAAAGGACCTTCAAAAGTAACCATCTACCGTTGGCATAGCGAGTTCCAGCGCGGTCGCCTCACTTTGGGCGATGAACAAAGGAGTGGTCGTCCTACGACGGCTGTCACGGAATAAGTGTGCTAGCGTAAAAAATTTAATTCAAGAAAACAGGCGTATTACATACGAAGAGATTCAGCATACACCGCAGATTGGTTCGGGAAGTGTTTAGAAGATTCTACACGAGCACCTTCGCGTGAGGAACATAGTTTCGCGCTGGGTGCCGCACAACCTCACCGAAGCTCAGAAACAGGCCAGTATGGAGTGGTGCCATGATATGATTCAAAAATTTGAAGCAGGCTCGTCTCGGCGCGTTTACGACATTGTGACAGGTACCGAATCCTGGATTTACTAATACGATCCAGAAACAAAGCGTCAGCAGTTTCGCTGTTTCAAAACGAACCAACGCCTACGAAAATGAAAATTAATAAAATATTTCATCCATAGAAGTTAGATTTTTAGTTTCTCAAAACTTTCTGAATACCACGTATTGTTGCGTGTAGCAAACTAACTTTGTAATCGATCTTTATATCTTGATATCTATGTAATAAAGAGTTGTCTATTCAATTAAACGTTAATTTCAATCAAGTCCAATTGAATAAAGTAATGAAACAAATAAATAGTATATGTAAGTCTCTGTTATTCAATTTGTAAAACGCTAATGTTTGAATGACTATAACCCAGAAACACGAAATAACATTAACGCACAATAGTCTCCAACAACTGAAATCCACAATAGTGCCGAGTGCACAAACATGCCGGTTTCACCGAGTTCTACTGACGCGAATCAATTTAATTTCATATGCTCCCGCGATTCGGCAAATTAGATCAGCACTCCAAACGGTCAGAAGTCGACACCGGGCCCTTCACGCGGCATGACGCTATCCGCGCTCTTAGCGATCACGAGCGAATTTAAAAATGAGTGAAGCGTCCTCCACCGCGAGCATACCGGGTTCGGAATGAGGACAATTACATTTTACTGTTTTACTATTGCTGCTATTGTTACAAAATGAAATGGGATAGTTGCAATAAAAACTTAAGTAGCAAAATACGCGATTCTGAATTCTGCGAGTTGATTCAAGTTCAGAAATTACGAATTCTATTGTGTGCGGTTATAATAACTGAGAGCTTGTTTAATTTGTTAGGCTAAAATACAAATAGCTTAACACACCACTGAAGACGCTGACCGCATAGGAATGAACTAAAAAATTAACTCTACAATAAAAAAATAAAAAAATAAAGCAAACGATTAATAATAAGGACAAAAAACATAGGTAGTAATTGGTACATACTTATATCTATAGCGAAGTATTCAGCAACAGCCTAGATGGCTGTACTACAACAACAAAAAAACTATATACATTTTTATATATTATGAAGACAGCTCAAGAAGTATTCGTTACCACGTAAGAAGTTAGTACGAGTAAATGGCTCTTGAGTCTCCTAGAATAAACCTCAAAAATCTATTTATTTTATGGGGCTTCAAGGCTGTAACTCAAATGTTTAACTGGCTGTAACAAAATGTTTGTAATGGCTGTAACTAAATGTTAACGTTCATGTATTTTTACATGATACGACGATACGATACGAACACGAAAATTAGTCACTTATAACAAATACCTAGACATCGTTCGATATTTTCACGGCACCCTAAACCGGGAAGGAGATTATTCCCTTTTCTCGCGGATCGGAAGCAGATCCCATTTCCTCCGACAACATCAAAGTGGGATAGCAATCAGTTTTTTTTTATTCGAATCGGCAATATTTTGAGCGACGTCGGCTAGTTGGCTCCGATCAGTTTGTAGCAATAATTGTAGCTGGCTCAGGTGACAGAGCCGCTTTAATATTTTATTCCGTGATATCAGAGTAAAAGATTCAGGGAAAAATCAAATCGACGAAGGTAAAAGTCGAGCTAATAACATTTTGATTTAATATAGACGTGACGTATATCGTTAGCAGCATTAGGAAATTGTCGAGCGTAATTCTATTCGATTGATTGTAACTGAGAAATTTTAAGTTTGGACATCTATTATGACCATCTATATATATAAAAGGAGAAGCTGACTGACTGACTGACTGACTGACTGACTGACTGACTGACATATCAACGCAGGGCCTAAACTAATAAGGGTTGGAAATCGGGGTCCTTAAATTTTAATAATCAGTTTATATTACAATTAATAATTATCTTATTCTAATCTTAAATTTCTTTTATATGCTTAGGTAAATCTATTTATCACATTATAAAGCTTAAATTGGATTTATTAATGTGGCAGTTGTATAATGTATGTACCTAACGTCAATACAAGTCAATTGTAGTGACTTGTATTGACTTGGCTTGATTGGGGTTAGTTTCTGTGTAAAGTAAAACATCTATATCGTTAGGATTTTCTAGTTACACACATTATAGCTTTATATGTAAGCGGAACAGGAATTATTTATATTATTGAAGGTAGTACATATTTAAAAAAAATCAGTTACCATCTCACCCTTACCAGTGATGTTAATGTAACGCGTAGACAGCACCTGTGCCTGCCAACGTTACAAAATGTTATAATGCACGCAAATCCACCCCATTTTAAAACTTATAGCTCATTTACCTTTAGTGCCAATACGGGTGCAATATAAATTTTAATAAAAAAAATGGCTCGTTAAACTTTATTGTTACTCAGTGTTTTATTGAGACGAGTGGGTATGAGTTTTTGCCTCTTAATCTTTGTTCTAGACCTTTCGTATTTCAAGGTCATGAGCCTATTAAAAGAATTTATCGTTTTCTTAGGGTTGTGAAAATGTATCTTGAATATTATATATAAACGATAATATTATGATATCTAGCGGTTATGCTTTGTAAAAATGTTAAAATATCCACATGAAAATTTTAATGTTGCAAATGAGTGTTCTTCAAATTTCTAACATCACCAATTTGTCCAGTATGGTTAAAGGTCGATATCTGTAGTCCCCTGGTACAAAGTTGGTAAAGTTTGCCGGTTCGGCTTGGCGATCCGAGTAACTAAGTGATACTCGTACATAGCCCTATTGAGAGGCAAGATATCTTTTCTAGCGCCGAAACTCACCTTGTGAGTTAAATTAGTAAAATATATTTTACCATGCCAATTAGGGATATTATTAAATATCCATCTTAAATAAAATGTATAAATAAATATCTCAAATAAAATAATTATATTTAATTTAATAAGATACTGGCATACGTATTTGTGAAAGTACGTTTATTTATCGATTGTAAAATTTAAAGCTATGAATAGGAATATAATGGTTCTTCAATTTGAAATTATTTGAATTATAGAATAGCCAATTATGAATATATATATTACATATATATGGACAAAATAAATATAGTTCATAGTTCATAGTTTTTATCGGTAACAATAGTTACATGTCATTTTGGTACATCAAATGTATACAATTTAAAAAATGGCAATAAATACAAAATAACGATAACAATTCAGAACTTAAATAATGTCAAAGGAAATATATAAAAAATTTCATGCGAATTAATGAAAAAATGTCTCATGTAGCTGTAATTACAAAGAAAATGTCACATTTAATAATAATTACGTCTTACAAAGGAACAATTTAATACATATTATAGTAAAAAAATATAATCGATGTGTATAATGCATCAACTATATTTAAATTGACTTAGGAATTTCTCGACACTGTAGAACGTCAGTTCGATAAGCCATAACTTTAATCTATGTTTGAAGGACTCTACCTATATGTGCATGTATCAAGCGAAATAATCAATACCATAAACACAGACAGAGCTTAAAAAAAATACTGAGAACCCATATGTATTATTATTGTAAACAGTCATGTGTTTACCTTATATGTATATAAAATAATAATGATAAAACAATGATTACCTTCATCAGTCGACAAAGTTAGCGAGGGTGCGAGGTGAATGTATGGCCTTAGCGATACGGGTGACTAAGTGATATATGGCCCTGTGGAGAGAGCTTCTTATGCACTGAAGCGTAATTATTTAATGAATGGAAAGAGTTCTGGCATAAGGCGTAAAATTTTAGTAGTAAAACGATATAGTATATAATAAAGAGGTGTTTCTTCAACACATATGGTTTATTTTGTATTTAAGTAAGGTCACTAAAATTAATTATTTATGCCGGCAAAATATAAAATATAGTTAGGTGAATATATGCGAGGACTTTTACTATATGGATGTATGCTTATCAGTCACTTAACAGTCGCAGTTTGAAGTGTAGTTTATTAGTAGATTGATTGATTTTTGTTTGCTTAATTTCAGCGTTTATCCTTTATTAGTAGGACATCCATCCATCCATCCATCAGCCTTTTGAGGTCCACTGCTGGACATAGGCCTCTCCTAAACGACACATTAGTAGGACATATTTCCGTTAAATTGTGTTTTGGTTGAGGTCAATTTCAGAATAAATCATTTAGAATATTTCATTTCATAATTTGTAAAGGTTTCATTTCTACAAGTCTCTTACTACATACCTACTTAGTTATCTCTACTAGAAAATCAAACTGTGTAACTACACAGTTATTTCAGCGTCTTTCACCTAAACGAAGTAAGGGCGTCATAAACCTTCGGTGGGCCGACGTTTTCAGAGATTCTTATTCTACCTTAAGCTGTTGTTCGTGACTGCATACATGTGCCGGTTATATTAAATAACAGTGTTTTAGTTTATTTATTATTTGTTTATGTCGCGTTTTGCGTTTGCATGTTATATACAAATTGTATGATTTATAGTAGCCTCATGATCTTTGGATAGGAGTCGATAGGACGATCTCTGTTACGCCTCAGTATTGGCTACTAAGATATGATCAGCACACGCACACACTTTCTATATTTCGGTACAGATTTAACCAATTAACGAATTTGATTAAGACCTTACCTAAATTAATTTAACTGATGATCTCAATGCAAAATTGAATTACGGCTCTAGAGGATCCCAGAATTAGTTTGACCTAGACAATGGGTGCCATAGTGAGACGATTGTTCAAATATTTGTGGAACCGAGGGGTCTGTCGTAAACTTGGATACTGCCCGAGCATTGTCTCAAAGAGATTAGTTCCGCTGCGCTACAATGTTGAGGTCTTTAATGTGATTTAACTGCGGCTGATTTGCAAGCATGAGGGGTCCTCGTGTACCTGTGGAGTTATTACGAGGAGGTATTACGGGCTAATTTGATTCGGCTGCAACCGATATTTTATGGCTCAGTGTGAATTTGTTTACAGAACCTTCATTGCGGAAATCCTGACGGTTCTGATCAACCTTACAGCATGGTGGCAACTCTCCTACAATTTCTTTTTCTGTCCATACTTTATATACAGTTTTGTCTATCTATATATATAAAAGGAGAATCTGACTGACTGACATATCAACGCAGGGCCTAAACTATAAGGGTTAGAAACTTGAAATTTTGCACAGGGGTTCCTTTT
>DWTT01000566.1:0-14867 GCA_018250895.1 Carterocephalus mandan
TGATATTATAGAACTACATTAACTCTTGTATACATAATAAATTAAATTATTTTTTACTTTTTAGTGTTTGTGGTTTTAAAGTCGGTTTTTATTTAATTTTTTTAATTTTTTTTTCTAATTTTTTTAAAAGTACAAATCTTTTTTTTACTGTTTCAGTGCCATCGTTTTTTGATACTTCTAAATTTGAAAGATTTTAATAAAGGTAGACCTTGACTCCAAAACAGTTTTCTCTGTGGAGAATTATTTTTTAAGCGCCCATTGAGCTGTTTTGGGCTACCGGAGCAAGAGTGTTCAAATCCAAAAGAATCGAATAACTTATCAAAAAGTTATGTTACCTACCAGTTGCTAATCCAGTCTCCAAGCTGCTGTGGCGTATCAAGATAGAAAAACCCGATGGTTGCCGTCCGAATGGCTAAGAATGTATCAAGCATTAAGTTCGCCTGGGCTTTACATTTTGCTTTTTTGTATAGTGCCGTAATGATTTTTTTTAATTAGGTACCTACTTACCTAGTTGCTTCACAACCCCGAGATTGTACCCAGAACTTCTAGTTTTGCAGCCGCTTTTGTGACGACAACAGCAGCGAAAGAGTAAGAGAGTAAATAATTAAAAACTAATGGATACATTCAATATAATAAGGTCAGTATATTGCCTTGACTGGTACTGCAAAACCAGCACGGTAAGTCAATAACTTTCTCCGGAAAACTTGTTTCGTTCTGAAAAATGTGTTTGTTCTTGACTGATCGCAGCACCACAATAATATTACCTATTTAAAAAAAAAACTTATATAACGGCCACACCTAGAGCCATCTACCACTTTCTGTGTCACATTGTCCAAGACCGTATATGAGGATATGGCTAGATCGTGCGGTACCATAATTGCCTCTCTCTCTTGACATCTGATAGAAATATTCCTCCACGGGTCAAAACCATGGATGTTTGGTATATAATTTTAATATTATTAATTTAGCCAAAAATCCGGTAAATTTTTTTTGGTTGAATTCAATGGATGTCATGAGAGCGTGCTGCGCTACGGTGGTAGGTACCTACGCCTGGCACCTATAGCTATTTCTACATTTTTCTCTTTATCTTGTAGTCACAATTAAACTCAGAAACGTGCGGTAGTGCAAGATTGCAAAAACCTGATTATGAGTTTAAATACGTTCTAGAGGAATGTAGGGGCAAGGTATTCCTAGTAAAAGAAACACATATCAATTGACAGTCTTATATTGCCAAAATTTTATGTATTTTTAAAAGAACAACAACAATCAAACACGTGATATGAAGATGAAGATTATAACATTCTTGTAACAATAGGCAATATAAATTAAAACAGTAGGTAGGTACTAAGCTAAGGTATTTACGTCATTTAATTACAAATTAGATTTTTAACAGATAACAAACAACTCTTAAATTGTAGGTACAGCTCCGCTATTCAATTGTACCTACCTATCTCATTTGACAAAATCAATGTTAAACCTGTGGTTAAACTACGTAATTAGACACCTGCATAATATTTTCAAGCATACCTTTTGCATAACTTTTTTGAAAACATCTAAGGCTTACTATAATTTGTTCAAATAATGGTGGCCAATCAAGGTGGTAATCAAGCCTTACGTAAATATTAAAGAATTAACCCAAAATAAATTAGTACCAATACAAAAAATGAACTAAACTAGTTGATACTTAGCTAGGCACCTAGGCAGCTCATTCCAAATGCTGTAGAAGCTGTAGCATAGAATATTGTACCCAGAGCGTTTTGATGGGAACAAACTTCGAAGGGCACAACCATAACCCATTGACTTTTGCTTTTGTTCAATTATATTTGAAATTCTCCAATATTTGCTTAGCTTTAGCCTGTTAAATATGTGAGCGGCTTTAATACCATTGATATATAGTATGCCCCACACACTCCCTCAACACAATAAAGAATACACCCAGTACACCCAGTAGGTACTTTCTACTTGGGTAAGCTTACCTACTTATCTTCTCTACACACAAAGTTATGTTGGCCTCAGTCTATAATATTGTCTTTATTGTTGACGCGAATGATGGAATGATGTTATTTTTCACGACCACGCGGTCGTATAAAAACATATCTTTACACAATAGTGTATGTCTTGATTTCGTTTTTATACTCAATATTTAGTAATTGCTATTATGTAACCTAAATCGATATTTTGCAAATTCTATGCTGAGGGAATAGGTATCTATCTGGTGTTGGATTTATATTTTTTGTAAATTTAAAGTAAATTTAAATTTATATTTTTTGTTTATTGTAAATTTCAAACACAAATTTGACATAAGTACCCTTATATCCACAGAACAGATAAAGGAGGCTTATATCTAACAAAGGCGACAATTGTATAGCGATCGTACCTACTCAATACTGGGATGGATGTTGAATGGAAAGGAAATTAAAAAAATCTAAATAGGTACCTACACTTTTTTGTAGATAACCAAACTAAAATGCAGAACTTGTTTTAAAATTATTACATTGTACCTAAACGGTCATTGATAAGTGTGCAAAGTTTCAAATTAATCAGAGGTTTTGAAAGGGGTTAAACCAAGCTAGTAAAAAAGCGTAAACCAAATACACTTTTGACATTACGACGCATTGCTTCATTGAATAGTACATCGATGAAAATGTATTAGAAACGGACATTGAAATACGAACAGTCAAATAATTTGATAGGGACGCTAAGTTAAGGGATACTTCCTACGTTGCATGATATTGCGGATGGACGCGGATTCACACGCACGCACGATGCACCTGAATCGGGATGCTAATACGTCGTATGTAAAAGCGCAAGCAAGATCGTCGGCCGTCTGTGTTATTCTGGAGAATCACGGACCGTGGGATGCTTCTATAAGACTGTGACTGTGACCCTATTATCGTATTTTGCAAGATTACCCCAGTAAGATTAATGTGCATTTGCGGTGGAGATTTTAGTAGCAATTAATTGTTGGTGTTTTCCATGTGCGTCATTATGGTGGCAGCGAATAATTTCGAATACCGCCATGGCGATATCGTATAGAAGGATTAGTCAAACTTAGCGCATACAAATAATTATGACGTTTGTGCATTGACGTAGGTACATATTACTCGTACCTTTGTGTTTTTGAATAAACGCATGGGGTGATGTCGTGTCGTGCTTCTAACTCACATTTCAAAAGATAAGTAGCATGATGTTTTATTAGAACGTCTGGCGAAGCTTAGATACTAGTTTTTTATACATGCTGTAGAATTAAAGTTTCTTTTGTGTACGTGCCAACTCTCGACAACCCACCTATACACCGAGGCCAATGTTTGCAATTATTTTATTCGTGTTTGTCCGAATAGCTCCATTTTTTTAAAGTCAGCCGCTCAGTCTTAGTACTGCTACATTAAATGTTACGTATATCTAGGTAATAACATTGAACATTATAATATAGAACTTTTACAAGTACGTACCTATCGTAATGTCTCATCGGAATGTTTAACCTAATTAAATACCTACCTGTAACTTAGTAAGTATACAGAAACAGTATTAACAACTATTAATCTTATTTCAAATAATTACTTGGATATGTAGGCGAAAATCACTGGAACTAACTTATTTAAAATCAAACTTTATTTAAATAAATTAGTACTAGTACCCAGAACTGTTTCTTAATACCTCAGTTTAATGCGATATTAATCACGAAACAGCTACGGATACTAAATTATAAATGTTATAAAATATAAACTACCTGTCTTTAAAATAATATAAATTAATTATACATTGTAAGTATTGTAAGATAATACTTTAGAGGTACCTACTTCTGAGCGTGCACCGTTCCAATCTACAGCCAAAATAAATAAATTAATGTTTGCAAAAATATAACAAAAATGGAAACATTCTTTGGCACCTATACCTTTGGCTCATTTCTATTATGTAAGACCGCAAACTTCTATGCATTTCACACTCATTATCTAATCATTCGTAAATTATTGAAGCCTAAACTTGCCTAAACCAAAATTAAATTAGGTATGTATCGATGAATATTATTAAAATTAAGTACAAGTAAAATACACATCAATTCCTTATTTGTTAATGTACCTACATAAAAAGAGTAACTATTTCAATTTATATAAATAATTATATAGGTTAGAAGTAATTTAGTATTATAAGTATTTAACATTAATAGTTCATTCTTAATTACGTAGTTAGAGACCTACCTAATTCAGAATGAACCACTTTATGTAATTTTGATTATAGAAACGGTATATAAGTAACATTATATCGTAAAAGGTAAAAGTCCCCCAGAAAGTAACGTAATTTCTTGTATATTATACCTATATACTAAAATGATGATAGATATACATACACTATAAATCATTGTTTTCCCCGTGGAGTCTCTATATATGAATTAAAAAATAATTACATTTTGTTCTAAAGTAAAGTAATAGTGCCAATTACTTTGTTTCTTATTATTGTGATGTGATGATGCTCATTACATTTTAACAACAGAAGAGCTTTGAATTAGACCTACCAAACTTATTCTATAAACATGATCTTTAGAAAAGAAAGACAGGAATGCAAGTTGACCATGAGCGAACAATTAATTTTTTATTTATTTTCAATGTCAATTAGTAAGCCTATGTGAATATGTTCTAATTTGACACGATGTTATACAGCTTGGTCACTGTTCCATATACTTACTTATGTGCCCATGATTGTTGGGACCAATTTAAAATTTGATATAATATATCTGAGCAATCTATCGAAAAATATTAAGTTTCTTAAATTAAATTCATCAAACAGTTTATTTGTGTGGACGAAAGTACTTATTACTACATTATGTATTAATATGAATTCAAAATATTTCTTGACTTCAATAAGTAGGACGTTTTGACATTAAAGCTATCACTAATAGAGACAATAATTAAGACACTTAAGTACATACAAACACTTATGTATATATTATATAGACATGTATTTATGTAAAACAAATATACATATAGCACTGCTTGATGTTATCATGTTATTCTGTCAGACTACATAGGTGCTTAATCTGTGCTTTTCTTAATCATTCCAAATATCTTTTATCCTATCTAAAATTCATCAAAGGATTATAATAATACTTTCACATAAGTAATAATTGGATAGAAGACGTTCCAACATACTTGAGCAATAATCCACATACTTTATCAACCGCCTTATGGACAAAACCATATAATATCAGTATATAGCTACCATAAAACATTAAAACTGGTAAGTCTAACTACCAAGAATTATATAATGTTAAGATAGAATGATATTTAGTTAAAGATAGAATGGAAATTGCTACCAAAAGTAGGCAGCTACTACGCGAGTGTAAAGTGTCCTTAAAAATATTCTACATAAATATTTTTATGATAGTCTAGCATCATGATTTAACATTTACCGTTAAAGTTCCTTATTAAATTAAAATAAAATAGACATGAAGGAATAATTTAACATCAAACGGTATTATTATTATCACTAATATTTTGTGTTTTTTTTTCCTTAACTATTAAATAAATCTTAAAATAGGCATAAAGGAATAATTTAACATAAAAGTGTAGGTGTAGGTAAAGTGTATTATTTTTTGTGTTTTTTTCGTCGAATAAAATATGTTGAGGTTTAAAAAAACCTGAAAAACATAATATTTGCAGTGAAAGAGAATAGTTTACTGCTTAAGGAAGAGGTGCTTCTTCGTAGAAATCTGGTTCGTCGTCTTTGTCTATATCTTTTTGTACACCATCCAACTGAAAAACAAAACATAAGCTCCATATTAAAACGCGCCCATCCATCCAAGTTTTTGACACTTATTTTAATTGTAATGTCGGGCGGTAGATTTCCTATGGTGTAAATGTGAGCCGCTGGCAAGTTTCTAGCGCTATTAGCGAGTTGACTTACTGGTTGCTTCAGTTATTATTTTTACAAGGCTTCCGCAATTTATTAGGTCAATGTTAACTCACCGCTCGTAGCTGTAGCGGAGTAAAGATGAAGGCAATGGCCATTCTCAGCGGTACCATCAGCACTAGAAAGAACGGCAGGGCGAGAGAGAAGCGTGACGACTTTACTGCGTACAGCACGCAGATACCCGCCAGTTGGATCAATGTGTAGAGATGCATCTTCAGCGTCGGGACCTGCATATGGAAAAAAATTAGAACTCTACTTAGACCTCACATGTACTATTTAGATATCTATTGACCCAGTGGATAATGGACTCTGACTGTCGAGCATCGAGTCCCAGGATCCAAACCCGGCTTTGTATACATTTTTGTTTCGTAGATAAATAGTTCTACTCGGGTCATGCATGTTACATTATGTTTCTTTTCAGTGTGTCTCCGCCACCAACAACACGCACCACTACCAACAATATCAAACTGTCAGTGCTCTTGACATTTAACCATAGCTGGTTCATAAATATTCTGATCATAGTGACTTACCCTTCGGACGTATGGCATTTGAGGGTGATGTTTAACCGGTTTGAGAAGCAAAATGCATCGGTCCCAGAATTGAATGCCGCCTAGAGCCGATATACCCATGTAGAGGAAAACGCCAAATAGCACTGCCATTGGCACCAGGCGAAGCCATCCTGCCCCGAGCACCGACAGGCCCACCAGCAATGACACGAGGAGTCCGGTCAAACGTTGTTCTATATAAAATATTAATTGCATTAGAAACATTTTTAGATTAAGATATGGACTATAATGGTAAAGCATTTAAATATTTCTGCCATATAATAATTGTTCAAACACTTCGGCAGTCAGTACCTAAAACACAAACACACGTGACTCCCGAGTCTTGTTCAATGTTTAGGGTCTGTCACAGTTGTCACGATGGCAGCGGATAGATTTGAGCATATTGCGCATTATGACTGTTTGCGCGTTTAGACTTTCCTAAATAATAGAAAAACATGTCACGAATGTATGTATGTTTATGCATAAAATTGGAGGCACGCACAGCGTACGCAGATCAAGTCGCCATTTTTTAGTATATAGGTTGTTCGCTTAATCTACTTAAATCTTAAATCTAATCATCTAAAATGTAATAATTGATAACAATGTCCACTAATAGTGTCAAATAACGAAGCTGGTAAATTGGCAAGTTGTTAATTGAAGAAAAAACAGTTTAAGAGGTTCGTATAACTACTACATAATTTCTTAACATACGCAGAAGAGGAACTGTCCGTGAAGAGTATAAAGTAAATAAATACATGTAGGATTGGGGCACTATGTAATAAAAGCGTCTTCAATTTCCGCCTTGACTTTTCTTGGCTCTTTTACAAAATTCGTCTTGAATTAATACGTCTTCCCTCATTCGCATCTTTCGTCCGACTCCTTCCCATTCTCGCTCCCTAGCTCACGTCTTATTGCTCTTCGTCGGCTTGCTCTCACTATAAATCAAACGCATCCTTGCTTCTCTTTCATTCATGACTCACTCACTTCATTCATTCAATCACAAATAAACAAATAGGTACGATTACTTTCAAATACACGACTTATTCATACATACTGCCAACCATCAGAGAGAAACCTGCAGAGACATATAATATCTGTATCTAGTATCCCTCCCTCGTGTTCGGTAAGGGTAGGAACGGTTATAGTAGTCTACTTATAGCACCAGGGGCCAAACCCTGAAAAAATTGCTGAAGGTGTGTAGTATTTTTAAACAGTTTTTTCTTATTTATTTTTTATTAATAATAATAATTATTTAACCCCTTGATATTTATTTTTCAAGGGCCGTGATAAAATTATGTGTTCTTCTATTCTCTTCGAAGGTGTGTAGTACACCCAGTTTTTACCAGTTAAGTAGGTAGGTAGGTAGGTAGGTAGGTGGTAGGTATTTGGCCTATTATTAGTATACACGGAGCCCAATAAAATTACAGACTACTACTGCGACCGAGCTACTCGGTATTTAAGCTAGAAAATCCAATAAAATCTCACCCGGGAATCGAACTCAGGTTCTTCAGATCAGGCGACCACTAGACCAACGAGAGTCTACTTAAAGATGCATAGGTACAGCAGACATCAGTCTCATTCGTGAAGGCATGAAGTATGTTATAAGACAACGAACCTTTAACCTCCACAATATAGGGCTTGTCTCCGGGCGCGTGGGTAGTCGACATGACTGTCAGAGCTGACACGTGGCTGACAGAGCGGACGGTTGCCACGCACTGCCAAGGGGCGCCGAACAGCCCGCACAGGGCGTTGATAGTCGACATTATCACGATGTCCATGTGAAAACCGCTGCCCTTCTTCAACTTTCGTTCAGGTTTATCGATGATCAACCTGTCGATGATAAATCATTTATAATCCCATTATCTTATTATTACTCTCAATTACTTCATAACAACACTATCTATTTGCAAATCACGGTAAACGTCGCATTGCGCATAACAAAAATACATTGCCTCATAAATTCGCGTTGTTAACAAGAAAAGCATTCTTAATAACATTCATGAGTACTCATGTAGAAAATAGCAAGCGCAAGCTATTAAAAAGGTGACGACAACGTACAATAAAACGTTATTAATTTGAATCAATATTCAAACCACTCAAAAAAAAAAAAAATCGCAAGGCATTCAAATATCTTACTCAGCGATGTGGGTTTCCATGAAGACTATAATATAGATCATAAGAGCGGGTAGAGTCATGGCGAATGCGGCCCACACAGGGATGGACTCCAGGCCAGGGTTAAGCGGGACTAGCCAGGAGCGTTCCGCAGTTGGGCTCAGGCCGTCGGGAACTTGAAGTTTTTCGGTCCAAACGGGCACCCAGCAGGAGATTCCCACCATGAGAACAATGGCGATTGGCACCCCAAAATCACCCAGTGCACGACGAGCCTATTCAATGCGTTATAAAAAAATTAAAAACAAAAGTAAAATTAAAACACTGATCAATTCAAATCAAATATTTTATGACTGTTGTACTTCTGTGGCCTACCTATATTATAACTTAACTACAGATTTTATTGGTTTTAGACTTGGCTAATAGTGTAGCGTCCATAGCCCAATAGCTCTCGTCGATTGTAGCGTCCATAGCCCAATGGCTCTCGTCGATTCAATGTGATCGAAAGAGTTAAGCAACGACGGGCGTGGTCGGTTTGTGGATGGGTGACCGCTAGTGGCAAAACTTCATGTACGCTACCGTGCTTCGGAGGGCACGTAAAGCCGTCGGTCCCGGTTGTTTTCAATGGTGGAAACAGTCGTTAAGCCTCGTTAAGATCTTCGGGTGGCTTGAGAACATTCGACACTGGGTTGGCCACTAACCCCTCCACCAATCCGCATTGGAGAGCGTGGTGGAGTATGCTCTAGACCTCCCGCAGCTATGTCTGTGGGAGACCCGTGCCCAGCAGTGGGACGTCTATGGGTCGCAGCAGCGTAGACTTGGCTAATGGCGGCCACATTTTTAACACGCTTTAATTAATTTGGTATGTATGTAACGGAATATTTGAACCTGTTGCGTGTTGACAGTAAAAACGCAATTGATAGTGAAAGCTGTACTAAGCTAGAAAGTGGATGGGTGACCGCTAGTGGCTTCAATTCTTGAATGCTTCCGAGATTCGGAGGACACTTTAAGCCGGCTGCCTAGATATTATCTTTAAATAAGCATCGTTAAAACATGACAACCCAACACGAATCGAACACGCCTCTCACTCAAGGAGTCCTGGTTCAAATCCCAGCGGCTCTCACCAATAGCTTTTCAAAGAAGTGCGTTTTAAGAAATTTTATTTGAGGAAGCCATACCTGAGAGTTCTCCATAATATTCTAGAAGGCATTTGAAGCGTCGTTAATCTGTTAATTAACGTTAAGGCCTTCGAGCGACATAAAAACAGCACTACAACAGAACATAGCGGTGGTGTAGGATGATCCAATCATTGTCAGTTGTTAGAAGATTCGTAGTTATTGTTGTGCCCTGCAGAGGGTTGCTAATTATTCAGTTGCAGCTGAGCTTTTTTAACTTATACTTGCACTTGTCTAAAAATTTACTTACACTGCGTCCCAAGAATTTGCCATTTCGAAATATACGGAGATAGTAAGCTATGATGAAGGTAGCTAGAGTGAGCATGGTGCAGAAGAGTGCGGTATTCGGCTGTGGTGATATCCGTGGCAGTGGTGGGCTGGGGAGGTGTACAGTATCGTTCCCTGAAACAGGACACCATATAAATTAGACAAAATTGTTGTGCAATAGTATAATATCTTGTTTGTTGCTTTAGAATTCCATCTGTGTTAATGAAGACATTTTAAAGGTATAAGTACAGCAATTTGGGAGTGCATGAGGTGACTGTTATGAATGATGCATAGATGTCGCCAAGTGTCAGTCGTATTTTAACTTAACAGCAACTACTATTTTTAGTTACGTTTATTAGTTTTAGTTTAGTTTGATTATTAGTTACAATATTAATTAATGCATTATTTCTATTAACTACATATTTACCTATTAACATAAAAACAATTTGGACCCTTTCTTACATACATCTTTTTTATTAAATCTTTTTTAAATACATGCTTATTATAGGTATTAACATCCAGAAACAAAAAAAAACACAAGACAAGTGTTCGTCACACGAATGTTTGTCCTGAGTGGGATTCGAACCCACTGCCACCGGCGCTGAAGGTAGCGTCACTACCGATTAGTACAATGTTAAAGTTTATTTGGACAAGGAGTGCAGAAGGCAATTGTAGGTATGTGTTATATATAGGTATATGCAATAAATAGTGATAGTGGTCGCCGAACAGTTAAAATTTAACCATAATGAATTTTTTTAATTTTAATTTGAACCTTTTTCATATCATTCGTCTTTAATCATAACACAAACCTATGTTCAAAGTAACATGTTGTGACTAATAACACGCCATAGTATCCAAGTACCCAACTATTAAGTTAGTATTATTATATTGTGTGTAACCTTCGATCAATAATGTACTGTGTAACCAACCATCGGTAGTGTCTTTAATTTGTTAATTTAATATATTTATAATGCTTATAATGCTTTACACTTTACAACAAAAAAAATAATTAATTATTGCCGACATGGTTAATTTCATAGCATTCTTGTGTCACATTGAAATTGCCATGCTTTCAACTGCAGCTTAAAGTTATGTGCATCGAGTGATTTTATTTGTAACAATAAATAATTATATAGTTGGATACCTGAATTGAATGCAATTTTTAGAAAGATATTGTTTTTTACTTTTTGCATAGGTAAATTGCGCAACTCTGACTTTTTATTATAATAATCCTTACCTATTTTGTTTTACAAACACACATAATTCAAGAATATATATTGGTTAAGTTATTCTCCCTGAATACATTTCTTAGAGAATCGAGAGTGCATGCTATGAATTATACGAAGGCCTTTTTTTCAGAGGATAAAAGTAGATTTAGCATTTACTGAATTCCCCCAGATAATAATACCATAGCTTAGGAGTCATTTTGGTCATGTGTATCCACATACACATAAACAAAAATATGCATACAAGTAAATTATATAACTACCTACAAAACCGACCTGTTGAGTTGGTGTTAGTGAACGTTGCATTGTTGATAGTTGGCACTATTGGAATGACTGGCAGGCAGTAGTCGTAGCCAAGGGGGTGCGCCCGGTATAGGTTGATAAGACTTGTGACAGGCTCGGAGATGAAGATCAGTGAAATCAGGAACGCGAAGATATCTTCTGTGAAGCTGTAAGTTATATGAATGTGTTTAGAGATTTAGGCTCAAGATATATTTTGCCCCTTGAAGATATCATTCTGATCTGATCGTTTCTCATCAGTGCTAAAAGCTCTATTACACTTCAAGGAACATTTACGAGTAATGCTACAAGCAGATAGCTCACTATTCTCTAGTGGACAATTTTTAAAATCAAGCCTTATATATTTCAAATTTGATTAGGTCTACAGGTATATGAAAGTTAGCTAGATTTTTTTTAATGTGTTTATTATGGTACCAGTTACCGGCAACTTACCCGTGGTTCCATCGCTATGACTGACTGTCAGGTCTACGAGTAATTTTTTTTACCCGTAGTCCCATTAAAATACCCGTAGACCCAAAAGCCAAAAGCCCCCACCAGTTCACGTGTTAAATGTAATCGGATGACTACTTAAGTGACGGTTGTCGAATTTCAGGAAATAATTTACCGAGTAATCTTCTTGACTGCAACACTGCCTTCGACGGACGCGACACACAGTGCAATGACGATCATCCACAAGCCACAGTACATGCGCGCGGCAAGGAAGTCGAACCCGTACGACACGCAGAAGTTGGCGAGAGACTCGTCCAGAAGCAGCAGCGGCCCGGTGGCACCCGTTATCATCATTGGCTGGCCGGCGAGCAGCGCGAACGCTATTCCGCCAACGCATGTAAAAACCTGTGTCGAACAGTTAACATTTACACAACATAATACACAATGTATCTAAAATAAATCGGCAAGTACAATAAATATACTTACCAGGGTTTCAGAAATGCCTATATTTCCATAAGTCTTTTCGGCCAGTAAGCCGCCAAAGGTGATCGCAGATGAGAGCGCAGCAAAATACATGAAGATGGTAGCAGCCGCGCATTGGCCGTTGAATGCATCGCGAAAGTCGGACAGGTAGTATGGAAAGCGCCGTTTGATGTCACGTATTACACCTGTGGATACAAGATAACAATAATGGATACCCATAGAAACTGCATATACCTATTATTAGTAGCCTACATGGAATAAATACATACCACCAAATATGCGACCGGTCTTAGAAAGAGGATCGTCAGGTTCTTTCTCTGGCGGAAATCCAGCTTCGGCTGCGAGCAATGCTTTCTTTTCATCCAACGGAGACGGTACACCTTCGGTAGCCGCTCGTTTTCTTTGAAGCGCATCCCTCTTACGACGCCTGATCATTTCGCTTTTGGCACGAAGCTCTTCGAATGGCAGAAGCGCCTGCCTTTCCCAATCGCCCGGAGGCAGTACGATCGAGTCGTCGAGGAACTCGTTTATGGCCGACAACAGTTCCCTCCGATCGTCGGCCTTGTAAGCGATGGAATGGAAGGCGGGGTTGGACATAAGGGTGGAGATGGAGCGACCGACTTCATGGTAATCGAGGTCGGCGCCACTTGGACCGAGGAGGATGAACATGAATCGAACGGGCACGGGCACTTCGGTTATGGACGGCATTTGGATGCCCTGAGCCAGTCGCACGAACGCGATGGTCGGTTGGTCTAAGAATCCGACAGCACCAACGAGTACGGTGGTGGCTTCTGCGTCGTCGGGGATGCGCTTCATGATGGAATCGTTGTGACCTCGGCGCAGCTCGTCCTGCGAGCCCGCCGCTGGGGCCGTGGCCGACACGTACTCCACCTCGCGCATCTCCAACCCCGTGGTTGACGATTTCTTGCGCTCCGCCAGCCGGTCCACGGGGAACACATGAGAACTGCGACGCCGCCGTTGATCCGTAAGGTTCTGTGGGAAACAAATTAATATGGTACTATAGTACCTACTATTTACTCGTGTTTCCACAATAGGATTAAATATAAAACCAAAAAACTCAATTACGATTACGTGATTGCACACCTATCTGGAGAAAGTATAAAAATTAAGGGGATCTTTGTAAATGATTTGTTTGCAATATTAAGTTAAGTAGTAGGTTTTTAATAACTTATGATGACGACGTTAGGGAAATAAATATGCGCAGATCATATTGTAGCGCAGCTTTGATTTTATTCCCCTCATGTCTTAGCACTCTATATAATTTTACTTATTGCTTTCGGGAGGGACAAGTGATTTGTAGATCGCCTTTTAAAAGTTGTAAAATTGACTAGTTTATGTACCTACCAAGTTCAGACTATTTTAGGTACCTATTTACCAAATTTCTAAGTTACAATGTTGAAATACTTGCGTCACTTTTTACAATATGTATGGTACGTACCTACTAACAGCAAACTACAAAATTGTGATAACAAAACAACATGACCATCAATAACCGTGCAAAATAATTTAAAGGTCGAACGTGCATGAGACAAATGGTACCCATTTCAGTCATGTTTAACAGGCAGCTATCAATTTCTACATGGAGACTCACATTCATGCTTCAAGTGGACTCGAGCACTAATGTACCCTTTTATTGAAATACACGACGTATAAGCATCAAAAACAAAGGTACAAAAACAAGTTGTAACGCTACATTTCTCGCGAAAGAGGTAATAATCGCTGGCTTAAAGCTACAATGAATGAAAAATAGCAGTCATCGATCTTATAGAGAAAGAATTAGCATACGATGATTTGTAGATACAGTGACACTGCGCTACCGTAAAGTGGGGAGTGATGACCTGATGGCGACAGATGGGATGCGAGAGATTCTGTGTAAGCTTCGTCATGCATGGATAGGATTGACACGCGCACACGAGAACTCCATACGAATATCTGGGTGCTGTGGCGGCGACAGGAGGTGTTGGCGGAACACAGCGAGCAGCGCGCGCGCCGCGCCTCGCCCATCGCGTCGTCCATCCACAGCGACTGCACAGCGGGCGACACATACACTGACGGGCCCGTTGGCGCAATCGGTAGTGACCCTACCTGTTGCGCCAGGGGTTGTGGGTTCGAATCCCACTCAGGACACATATTCGTGTGACGAACACTTGTGTTTGTTCTGTGTCTGAATGTCAATATTATCTATCTAAAAATATCTATGTATGTATATCATTCTCTGGCACCCATAGTATAGGTTCGCGCCTAATTTGGGGCCCGAAGGGCGTGTGTGAATGTACATGGTATTTATTTATTATTTATACACTGCCTAACGCAACGGTAACTACTTATAAGAGTACCGAGAGTTTTTTCCTCCGGCTTTTTTCTCTCTCGGCCTACACTAGGGCATAGGATAAGAATATTGTAAA
>DWTT01000567.1:0-14854 GCA_018250895.1 Carterocephalus mandan
TGAGGGAGGCCTATGTCCAGCAGTGGACCCAAAAAGGCTGATTGATGTATGGATGGATATTAAATGAGAATCAATTACCTATTTTCATTATGATCAATTAAATATGGGTGTCAAGCTTAGCCTAGTGGGACTCCTTTTCATAATCGGTTAAGTTTTACTCTTTTCGTTAATACATATCAATAGTGGTTTAATTTTATATTTATAAAACTTGAATACACTATTTTATGTAGAACAGTTTTAAGAAAAATATACGAAAAATAAATTCTTAGAAACTTTCAAAATGTCGAATGCTTTAAATTGGTACGGAGGACGGGAGGACGCTATATCTATGAAGGATCCGAAGCAACTGCCGCTCGCCTATTTGTTGATAGAGTTAATTGTTTAGTGTTTCTAGTTCAATGTCAAAATGATGGACATGATATCAAGGATGTTGTGATAAAATGTATTTTGATTGATATTAATTACCTATAGGTCGTATAGGTATTTCAGATACAATCTTTTTGTTCGGTTAATAAGCTGTAAACTCGATGATGCAGTATTAATGTAGACATCAGGTTCATGTTTATTAGAGTTAATTCTAGTGGTTACTAGATAATAGTAGCATTAAACAACTAAGCTGATTATCAACCGACCTACGTATACAATCAAGTAATAATTAGTCAAATGAAAGCCTTAATTTTCTGTGTGTCATGGACACAACATACATAAAGCCCACGAAGCACGAATATTTCCATATGAGTAAGAGGATCAATATATATCATACCTATGTGCACCACACTGACCAATCTGACGTTTTTAAGGGGATGAAAATAACGTTCAAAAATTCCGTTACATACATCCATACATACATAATACCAAGCTAATAAAATTGTGTTAAAAAGTGCGTTATATTTACTAAAAATCCATGCGTCAATAAAGCAAAGAGGCAGCTTATTCCGGACGATGCGATGTAATAATACTCCTCGAGCGGTGCTCTTTAATTAACGAATGCTTCCGAACTACGCGCGAAGTGGCGTCTGACCTAAATATTGTAGGTGTACCTACTACTAGAGATATAAATTAAACTGGTGCTCACTAAAAGATTGTTGTTGTCTAAACACAGTAAGACAAACTTAAATACGAACTGTGAAGTAAGTACGCAATTGAAGCCAAAATGTTATTTTAAAGTTGGTTCTGTTCTGACAATGGTCGTGTCTGATGAAATTGGATGTATAAATAAATATCATGGACACGGCCATCTGACCCCAAACTAAGCGCGAGTCCGTACTTTGGGTGTCTGAGACTGATAGTATACATACATAGATATTTTTAAATGCGATACGAAATGAAGTACCTACGTAAGTAAGTAAGTACGAAATAAGAAGATAATATTAACACCAGAGTTGGATTCGAACCCAAGACCCCTGGCGTAACAGGCAGGGTCTCTATCTATTGTACCAACGGGCGTCAAATGTAGCTTTCTGACGGACCACACTGAAAATCAGCTCTATGTTTCAGGGCAAAACTAACACATAGGGCAAGACTGACACATAGGGCATGCCTAACACAGAGGGCAAGACTAACAAATAGGGCAAAACTAACACATAGGGCAAGACTAACACATAGGACAAGACTAGTACTTTTAAATTTCTCATGTGCACTTTTACATAATAATAAAAAATAATGGTTGTCTGTAACAGTTGACAAAACTGTTCACGTGAAGTTTGTATGCTGCCGCTGTCTCTATTCTACTCGGACGCATCGACCAATGGAGTGGACGACAGATGGATGCGTCACAAGTCGAACGCTTAGGCAGATCGTCCCACTCTGTCGCTTGTTCCGCGCTCTCGCTTGCACGCGGAAAGTGAGTATGACTCATGCTTCTTCGTTCAGCCATTTATAAGACGTTATCACGTCAAAATGATTAGAAAAAAATAGAAATATTCACAAGTTTAAGTCGTGCCTCATGCATCAACCCATCCAACTATATCTATCCTGATACCTAAATAAACCTAGTGTAAAATACCGTCTGTTCTGGCACTCGTCTCGACCATTCATAATCCACCGAAGGGTCGGAAGGCAATCGCACGTGCGATTTCTCACGGACGTTTGGCACGCAAACGGATGATCACGCGCCCAGGCTCTGATTCGATCAAATTGTGTCTATTTATCTAAGAAGGCCGTAGTATTTTTTTTTATTAAGCAACTGCCCATAGACTTCCCACTGTTGGGCACGGGTCTGTGCCACAGCCAGAGCTGCTGGAGGTCTAGAGTATACTCCTACCATGCAGCTTCAGCGACCCGAAGTTCTTCGACATGACTTAACGATTGATTTTAGAATTGAAAACATCCGGAACCCACGGATTCACGTGCCCAACCTATCGACAAACCGACCGCGCCCGTCGTTGCTTAACTCGGTCGACGCGAGCCGTTGATCTATGGATGCTTCGCCCTTTTTATTTTTGAGTGGCTAAACTTTCATAGCTAAATCGTGGGAGTGACGTCGGGTTATGTGGGTATTCGGATTTCCGCCCAATTTTTACTCAAGTTACGAGTATGTTAATGCTTAGGTCTCTGCCGACAGCCTCGTCTACTGATAGTAAGCGCGACTGCAAAGCTAGATGTTCGATCGCCGGTTGGGGAAAAGTAGGTATTTCAGGTATTTCTACTTTGACATGGTAATGTCAAACTGGTCAAGTAGTAGCTCGGAGTCTAGATTTGTGAAATTCTCCGTGGAAATACACGCGTGATGTCATGCTATGTATTTTATACAAATATTTTTGTCAAAAAATCTACTTACTATGAATTGCTAGTTAATAATAATTTATGTTTTTTTAATGATTGAGGTAAGATGACACATGAACAAAAAATAATTGTGAAATAATTATACCGTTAAAATTTTTTTTTTACAAAGCTTTTATAACTTTTTTTAATTTTCATGCATTGTCATGTACATTATTGATCGAAGATTGTCATAATAATGTGTACGTGCCAAATTTCAGCTCGATAGCTTCATTGGAAGTGGGTGAAATATTGATTGCAAGATTCCAGGACATGGATACATACGAGTGAAGTTAAATAAAAGCTTTTAATAAAATTAAAAGCAAAGCCAAGCGAGGATATTCAGTGTTCGTCAATTAAAATCTAAACGGATACCAAGTTTCAGCACCGTCATACGAGTGTACCTTTAAGAACGTGATAATACGTGAAGATACGTGAATATCAGGTTACTTTGATTTAGAGTTAATAACTACTGAAGTAATAATCCTTGTAACTTGTCCTTTAAAGATTGATGAATGGATACCGTACACACGAACAGAAATACACATAATTTTATACTGATTATTTGTTAAATGTAAAACGTAATTCGACCGAAAACCCCACAAAGAGGTAAACGATCCAACGGTAATTGATATTTACAGGCAGTTAAATTCGTTGGTCCATTGTTCCGCAGGTGAGGGCAACCGCTATATTTTGCAAAACAAATTAATTATTTTAACAAAAACTATGTGAAATTAAATATTTCACATATATAACGTGGGGTAGACTTTTGGCGTAACTCATTAATAAAACATACATAATATATCCATGTTTCATCTCCTGTCACAATGTCATACACAGCATTTGAACACAATCGGAACCGACGGCTTAACGTGCCCTCCGAAGCACGGACGAGAGCCATTGGGCTATGAGCGTTTCAAATATATTCAAAACACATTCGATTGAAAAAAACACGAAACAAATTAGGTATTCAGGAATTTAAACCACGTTGTATTTCACCCACACTGTGAAGATATTTCACGGAGTAGGTACGCGAAAATTATCCCGACAGTGCGTAATAGCGTGGTTGGCCGCACCGCTTCCCTGTACCCCAACGGTACGGCAATGGTAAATTAGAGGAATACACACATTGTATGCAGGAGATAAACGTTACAGTAAAGTCCACCGCCACAATTATTTATCTGTGTCACTATTGGGCTCGGGTCTCCCAGGTTAGGTTATCAAAATGGGTAATTGCTTGCCACACCGATATCGGTAGGAGAGATCCGATCCGGCGTTGTGGCGTCTCGCTCACACTTGGCCTACGTAACGAGGCTCACATAGAGACGCCGAACCACTCTTTTCCAGCGCCCGGCGACGCCAATCCGCCTTCCGATTGCGACGCTCGTAGACCTGCATGCTCTTCTGTTTTGAACCCTAAGTCTCGGATAACTTTGTTAACTTGGATAAAATAGACTCTGTAACTATTTCTGTAATCCGTTGTAATCTGTAGAAATCCAAATAAGCTATAAATTTGTTCAAAGTTTTCTCTGATGAGTCCCAATCCACATAAATGCATATTCAGAGATGGTTCAAAAATCGGAAGGAGAGAATGAAACTTTTAAATAAGTACCTAGGTAATCCACCACATTTTTTGTCCCGTCATTCTCTTCCAAAATTCACATATTTTGAGACACGCGAGAACATTTTGATGAGGTCTGGGACATGGAGGTTCACTCACGATGCTATACTTTATAGTTAAGCAGTGATATTAATTATCAATGAGTGAAATTAATGTACATTACATAAAACGTAAATTACTCAGTTGGATCTCCAGTCACACGGAAATATGACCTTGAGTGTATGACGTGACGCTCGTGATGTGTCGCATGGATGCAGCGCTGTGGGGCACCGGTGCATTCTAACAGAAATCCCGGAGCACTCCACAACCGCTACGAAAGGCCACCAAGTGGTTTTAGCAGGCGCGGTCCGAAGGGGGGGGGGGTCACAGGGGACATGACCCCCCCCCAAAAATCTAAGGTCAAATTGAAAAATCTCAAAAATTTGCCAAATAATAAAAGGAACTTTCTAGCTATCCCCTAACAGTAATTAATAATTAAATTAATAATTTATACTTTGCTGACATCTAGTGGTGTTTTTATGAACTACGTAGGTACGATGGCCAAAATAACTTGAAAATGACATCTAGTTTAGAGACAAGGAACCGAACCGAACTGCTAGTTTTGGTGACCCCCTCCAAAATTTCAGGCTGCGACCGCGCCTGGGTTTTAGTGGGTGGAACTCCAACATACCTAACCCGGCGTCCCTTCCACCATGGCCGAATACCTTTAAACCACTCGAAAAATTAAACAAAAAGGTGCGTGCAACTTGGATTTGAACCCGGACCACCTGAAGTGCAAGGGAGTTATCAAAGTACTATCAATGCCTTTATATAACTAAAAGTTAATAGAAATGAACCTCGACTTCAAATATGCCCAATGTATTTAATTAATTTAAATTGTTATGTCGAAGCCAAACTGGGCAAAACCATGTTTGTCAGAATATTTTTTGCTGTAATCATGAATACTCAGGTTTCATTACGATTCTGTTTGTTACGTGAGATTTGTGTTTGTCGACGACCCTTTTACAAGTAGCTGTTTACTTGATTGTGCTGTTCGAAGGGAGTTTATATAATTATGTTTAGTCATGTGGAATGTTAGTAGTAACTGTAGCTTGTGGTAATTTTATTTGTTGGGAATATCAAATGAGCATGTTAAATAGTTAGTAGTGTAATGTTGTAGCGTTACCCAAAGACTTCAATTAACAGATTAAGTAACCATAATGATTTCATAATCAATTTGTTGATTGGATACCTAAATTTATGGAATCGGCATTATTTCACGATTACGTCTGTATTCTATATTGGAAACAAAAACTACTATATAGATCCTAACTACTTGAAAGTAATGAGATATTAAATTAACTAACTAAATAAGTACAGAAGATAATCTGGTCTACTACTTAGGTACAGTTGGATAAGTATAAAACTAAATGATGCCTATTTAAATCAAATAAATATAATTTCTGAACACAATAAGTCTTACTTAATACGACAAAACTTTTAAGAATTACAAAAACTTAAAATATTGAATAGTCTTAAAGTTACTTACTAGACACATTACCTACTAGCCCTACATTATATTATTACAACAACAGACTAAGTACTAAGGTATCATGTGGAAATTAAAACCAGTTCTTATTATTTAAATATCAATATCTTAAGGTTTTTAATTAGACTGTTTCAGGACATACGAAATTTAAATTAGGTATAACGTAAAAAAAATTTTTTTTTTAAAAATCTTTTTAAAACTTTTTTTTTATTTTCATGCATTGTCATCGGAATCAAATATATGTGCCAAATTTCAGCTCGATAGCTTCAGTGGAAGTGGGTGAAATATTGCTTGCAAGATTCCAGGACATACACAACAAAAACAAAACAACAAAAGCTCAACAACAAAAGCTTTTAATAACAACTTTTATTTAACAACAACAATATATTTTTCTGAGCTTTGCTTAGTTCGTATTAGTAGTAGTCTCGTTCCAGTCGCCTTGAGATGCGATGGTCGATTTTGAGGTCGCTTATAAGAAAGTGTAACCGGATAATTTATATCGTGGTTACAGGCTTAAAACAGAAACTTTTTTACCAAACACACACCTGACCTTACCTGACCAGGGTTCAGATGTTTGGGTTTATTGGCTTGTCCTTCTTCTCCGCCTCAACTGAATGATGGATCGTCGTGAATTTGTACACAGATGTTGTAAGGCCTGGAGAGTGACATAGACTATCCCGGAAAATGGCACGATTCCCTTGAAATGAATAAAAAACTATTTTACGATAGTCAAAAAAATAATAAAAATAATCGATTATTTATTGGTTTGCTTTTTTTCCATCTTCTCCTTCTCAACGAAATCGATGTGATTTTTGCACAGATGACAGTCGGAGCCTATAAACATAAATGAAGAAATAAGGTAACATGCATTGTGTTAATACTACATAAGGAAGGTACACGACTGACATGACTTAGTACCTATGTTGTGTTCTGTATCTGTTCAACTGAAATGCGAATGGGCTGTTGTATTGTCTTCATAGGTGGTCTAGATCTCGTCAGACGACCTCAAACGGACATTATAGTTGGGTTCCCTTATTTATTATGCACTAAATCGTCTCCAATAGTTGTATCGCGAAATTCGAAGCGTCAGCCTCCAACCCTATACAATATGTTTAGTTTATTGCACAGGATCCTTCGGGAAAAACCATGAGTAAGTTTACTAACTACTCACCAATACTGACCTACTAATATTCACAACATCTAATTTACACTAAGGCCCGAGTTGATAGCTTAGTGACTATCAATTCGGTCTTTCAGTTGAAAGGGCTCGGATTCAAATCCAAGCGGCACGCACTAATGACTTCTGCGTAACTAAGTCGGACCTGTAATTAAGACTTCTGCGTTATTAAGTCGGACCTTAAGATCATTGGAAACATACTAATTGTTTGCTTGCTAATAGTAAATGGTAAGGCGTGGTTTGGAGTTTATTTTTATAATATTTTAGCGTTAGCCATCGATGAAGAAGTAATATATTATGTGACCTCCATAGAATTCAGTGCTAAAAAAAGGCTCTAGTTGTCTAGTCTTTTTTAACTATATAAAATCATTGCGATAAAATTATAAAATCATTGCAAAGCGGTGACAGTCCAGTGGCTATCGAACTCTTCTCTCACTCGAGCGGTCCGGGTTCAAACCCCAGTGGCACACACCACTGACTTTTCAAAGTTATGTACGATTTAAGATTAACATGTCACTTGCTATAACGGTTAAGGACATATCGGGAGGAAACCTGCATGCCTGAGAGTTCATCATAACGTTCTCGAAGGTATACGAAGTCTGCCAATCCGCACTTGGCCAGCGTGGTGGACTAAGGCCTAAACCCTCCCATTCTAAGAGGAGACCAGAGTCCAACAGTGGGACAAAGAAAAGGTTGTGATGATGATGATGATGATGAAAATCATTGCTCCTAGCTCTAATTACCACAGATTTTCAAACTGTTAAGCACCTTTTGCCAGCCTCATTGGAATGCAAGCGGAATGATAAATTGCCCTTTGATTAATTTACTGGAAAAGTTTTGGTGCTTGTTATGATTCTGTTTTATCGTCGTCTGTATATTAATGGACGTTTTGTTAAGTTTACGGATGGAAAGCAGAATAACAATTATATCCTTCCATCTATCCATCAGCATTTTGAGGTCCACTGTTTAACATAGTCCTCTCCTAAACGACACCAATTCGACCGGTCAGGACAACACAGGTGCCTTCTGAAATCAGCGGTTTCCCGTCTTCTTCAGGTCGTCTGTCCTTGTCGAAGGGAGAAGGGAATGTGCTCCTTTTTCCGAGTCGTAGTCTCCATTCGACGACTTTTCTTTCCCACCAGTTATTATATATAAATCCTTCGAACGACGTGGCCTACCCATTGCCACTTCAACTTGCTATCCCTGCGAACTATGTCAGTGGGCTTTGTTCTTCTACGGATTTCATCGTTCCTGATTCGGTTGTTGAAATACCGAGCATAGCTCGCTCCATAGCGCGTTGAGTGACTCTGAGCTTGCAGAATAGGCAACTAACGACTAAAGAATAAGGCTAAACCCTTCCCATTCCGAGCCCAACAAGGCTCTTAACGATTACCATAATGTATAAAATACACTAACCTGATCACGGATTACAGTATCAAATCCAATAGGACCAGTAGGAAGTTAGCACTGTCTCTTTGGACACAGCGGACTGATTTGCAAGCGACGTATCCGTCGACCCTAATCTGTCATGCCCGACCGATAAGGGACAGGTTTAATGGGGCGTTTAATGGTTGTTAAGGCGTCATGCTTTCCTACCATGCCACCACCACATATTAGCTAAAAAACTACGAAACAAATACCACTAGGAGGAAGCGGCGCCCTTAGAGGAAGCTCGATTTTTCCTTTAGGAGGAAGATGCGCGCAGGAGAGGCAGGCGCACGCGATTAGACGTCCCACGAAAGATATTATATACATTACAAGAGGTAGATACGCCACCAACGCACCAAACGCGTGCCGTGAATTGGTGTCACTTGTAACCATTGCAGTCAGTCGAGCTGTGACCTGTCATTGTGAGCGCGCGCGCTACCTGTACTGATTACAAATAACTGTCTCTTTCACTCTTAAGCTTTGTGTATTTCATGTCGCACTTATATTGTGCATGCACTATGAAAGTGACGTATCTTTCTTAAAATATCATTGCGTCCCACTGTATGACGCGTCTCTTCAACAGCCAGAGCTGAGCACACTTCACTGGTTCAATGCGGATTGGTGGAGGGTTTAGTGGTTAATAGTGTGAAATGTTCTCAAACCACCGAAAGTGATTCGAGGCTAAACGATTGTTTTACAGTTGCAAACAATCAGGACCGATTTTAACGTGCCCTCCGAACCACCGAAACGCTGTAATTTTGAAATTAATGGTCATTTACACAGATCACGCTTAACGTTGCTTCTCAGTTTAACATACGAGTACTTATGCTATAGGCACAGAGAAATAATAATGTAGTTATGTAGCGTCACATCTAAAGGCCTATTCAAATATAAGTGGAATTAGTTACCGTACTTCGCACAAATTTACTGAAGATAAAGTGATAAAGGCTCGAGCAATTTCCGGTAAAATTAACAAAGGTGACAACCCTATGTTATTCTATTCTGATGTACCTTCGGTAACAAACTACAATAAATTGTGCATTTCATTTAAGGTATTTTGTATGAGCGAGGGTTTGTATATAAGGATGATATCACAGGGGTGCCTTCGAGTATTAAGTTCTGTCTAATATAGTTTCTCTGCGACAGGGTCAGATTAGAGATACCATGTAGAGAGGTTTATAGGGGATTGTCCCGAAAACAGATACTGACTGAACCGATAATTACTAATGACCTCGAATGTATAATCCTTCTGTTATAAGTCTTTTATCATGACATGAAAAATATGAGATAAGTACCTAGTTATAGAACCGAATCAAAGTAATCTTTGTATATATTAAAGTGTTATTTTTTAATTAAATTTATAAGACATCTTTAACATTTTTCTTTATAACGACGATATGGAAAATTACTTCCTGAGTCTCATCAGCATGGTCATCTTACTAAGTGCCTCTGTCAAATTTATGTACCTCCATTGTGAACGTTTTCAGTTGTCACCGGAGGCAGTAATTATTTGTGAGGGGAATGCGGAGGAGAATCCTCCATGCTTTCCATTCTATATAACGTAACGCCGGAATTTACGCCAAGGGATAGACATAAGGTAGACAAGACAAGTCATCTAATTGTTACCTGATATGTTAAAATCCTACGTATTAGATACTAAGCCTATTGCGACACACCGGGTACAGATAAAATTATGAGCTACTAGTGGGAATTTCAGAACGACGTTCAAGTTCGGCTTACGACCAAAAAGATACTAACGACACAGCTTTATTCAAATTGGATAAATATTACTTTGATGTAACATTATTTTTATGTTACATAATGCAGAGTTATGCTTGATCGAAAATTCTGTATCTATGAGGAGCTAGAGTGGCGGGCCGAACGATACGCACTAAGTAATACGGAATATAATGAGTCGGAGAGATTCAAAAATACATCCCAGGATGCCCCTTTAAACATTATTTTTGGAAGCTAACAATATTTATATTTTTGGCCTGCATGACATGGGTGTCTCCATTCAGGTTATATTAGGTGTTATTAACTTTCGATGCATGTAATCCTACCGGCGGGTGCCACCCACAGACGCTATTGAACAACAATCGCTCGGCACATAACCGTTTTCCAGAGATAAGGCCACGAACACACTCTTGAAAGCTTTTACTTAGCACGGTCTATTATTAAACCTGCTCGGTTGAAACCCTCATTTTTCACGGTATAGACACTAGAGCCTGAAGAATAGGACCATTATAGAGGGATGAGTCGCGCAAAGACTGAAAGAGAGGACTTACTTGGAAAAAATTCGCTTAGTCATAGACACACTCAATTTCCGGTTGTTGGAGAAAGCGTCAAGGGTTTTTTTACATGAGGAGAGTTTAATAGCCATTTTGAAAAAAAAAAAAAAATTTAACTGGGCTGTCACCGCTTTATGTGTCAGTGATTTACCCAAAGATTATTCCGACCAGAGCGGAGCGACTTCTTTATACTATGATACGATGATGACGACTCTACTATTCTAGGTATTCTCCTTTGCTTGACCCTACTATGTACAGTCCTTTGACATCAATAATATAGCCGTTTGACGAAAATACTGTTTTTGTCAGATGTGAAATTGTATACATACTTACTTCCTACTGGCCCAATTTCCTAGTACATGAATTTAGGGGTCCCAAGGGATTTTGATAAACGAAGACTCACTTAAGATTTATTGGTTCCTTAGTTCACGTTTACGTAATAAACTGCTTCTACAATACTAACTAGGAGGAAATGTACAGAAGGTATATTTTATTTTGTTAAACACTTCTAATTGATAACAAAAATCAATTAAAAAATAAATTATCGGTTTTAGTCATCTAACATATATTATACAACTGGCAATCAGAATTAATTGTGAATACATAAGTATATGTCTAACTAGTGGACGCCCGCAGCTTCGCTCGCGTGGAATTAGACATTCACTAACTTCAAAAACGGCAAACTTTGCACCCCCGTTTTACCCCCTTAGGGGGTGAATTTTCAAAAATCCTTTCTTAGTGCTCCCCTACGTTATAAAAGGAACCCCTGTGCAAAATTTAAAGTTTCTAGCCCTTATAGTTTAGGCTCTGCGTTGATATGTCAGTCAGCTTCTCCTTTTATATAGGTATGCCGTTAACCTTAGTTTCGTTCCTCGGTAGTAGTCGATACCTGACAATAATATACAGTAATTAACGGAATGGGACAGGTAAATTGGGTGAGTGAATCCAATCATATCTATATAATTATTAGCCTCGATAGTATCAGCTTGGCAATCATAATAATTGCTTTGTACGGTGAATTCCAGGATACCATGTGAGACACGCTGAGCTGATTTGTTGTTTCTGTGTATCTTACTAATATTATACACGTAAAAGTTTAAGTTTGTATGCTTGGATGTTTGTTAATCAGTCACGCAAAAAGTACTTAACGGATTTGGATGAAACTTAGCATATAGATAGACGATAACCTAGATTAGATAGCACATAGGATACTTTTCATCCCGAAAATATATTCCCTTGAGATGCTTTGCACTTTTATTGGAAAGCTGTCTGGCACAACATCAACAGATGAGACTAATTCTTAACTTGATAATACTGTAACAAATGATATGATTATGATGCATCTTAGCACATGTGAACAAAAGCTTTGGATCATTCTACATAATAATTATAATACATAGTTAATTTAATAAATTGTAAATTGCTATTAGTTTAATTTGTGTCAACATATCTACCTAGCTAGATACAACCCGTGGACGTCCCACTATTGGGCACGGGTTTCTCCCACAGCCAAAGGAAAGTATAGCGCATACTACTCCACCACTCCGTTTCAAAGTTCGGTGGAGGGGTTAGTGGCCAACCCAGTGCCGAATGTCTTTGACATGGCTTAACGATTAAGCAAAAGGTCTTTGACATGGATTAATTATTGATTTACAATTGAAAACAACAGGCACCGACGGCTTAACATGCATTCTAAACCACGGAAGCGCGGTTATCCACATCCTGATCGCGCCCGATGGCGTTCCTTGCCTTCTACGATCAGCGCGTGCCGTTGGGCTAAAAGCTAGTACTAAATTCAACAACAGGTTAGAATACTATGTAGGTCAATTAGTGCCCGAATCGTCTCCGTACTCCGCGTATTCTCACTAAGGGTGCTAAGGGTTAGTGAGAATACGCGTTAGTGACGTCAAACAACTGGTGAATGCTTAAATTAAGACTGACTAATTGGGACTGTCGTATGAGACTTTGTTTGTTCAAAACCATTGTCTCTTACTTTGTTTGTTATGTAATTGGTAGTTTGATTGGCTCACAATCCAATTTATTGTTTGAAGTTTGTGATATCAGATACCTACGTCTGTAAGAAATAGCAATAATAAAGAAGTTAAGTTTTATTTTCTGTACATTCAGCTATGCGCTTTTTGTTACGCTTATTTCTGTTTATTTTGCATAATCCTACTCGGCTGGGCAGCGTTCGGGAAATGCAGATATATCTTCACATCCAAGATACATCAATACCTGAAGTTGAAAATTTTCCAGCAATGTGTGTTGCCAGCGATGACATATGAATCCGAGACGTGTTTCTTTACCGTAGGCCTCTTTCACAAGCTCAAAGTCATTCAACGCGCTATGGAGAGAGCTATGCTCAGTATTTCGATACGAGATCGAATCAGGAATGATGAAATTCGTAGACGACGACGTTGTTCGCAGAGTTAGTAAATTGAAGTGGCAATGGGCAGGCCACGTAGTTCGATGGGCTGATAACCTGTGAGGGAGGAAAGTCCAAGAATGGAGACCACGACTCGGAAAGAGGAGTACAGGTCGCCCTTCGACAAGGTGGACAGACGACCTGTAGAAGACGGGACACCGCTGGTTCAGAAGGCACAGGACCAGTCGGAGTGGTGTCGTTTATGGCCAATGTCCAGCAGTGGACCTCAAAGGCTGATGGATGGATGGATGATTTGTATTTTTGCTAGTAATAATTGGTACATCACAATACGGACAGGGCAACGAACTGGTAAGGGTTCGAGTGTTCAAGCTCTTCAAGATGAAACGCTGAAAATGTTTATAATGTCTGTTATTCTATCTTCGTATACATTTATTGAGATACGGTAACAGCGACCCGCTTTCCGAGGTATTCTCTGATCGCTATTAATAACTGGATCTGAGAAGGTCAGACAGAATCCATAGACATTGTATGTGAACGTTTGAAGATGTTACATGCATAATGTTACGGTAATTAAACAATGAAATATGATCAGTTTAATATGTTTTAAGAAAGTTGAAACGCTCACAGCATTAATGCAAATTTTATTTTGACAATTATAAAAAAGATTTAACGTAAAACCTCGCCTGTATTTCCACGAAGGGGTAGGATAGATAGATAGTAGGTACATGTACTTTTCACCAGAAACGGTTAGATTCGTTACAGCCCGTTACTGAATTTCTTAAAACGCATATAACTCAAAAAGCCGATTTGATTCCCGGACCAGATGGAATGAACATCTAGGTACCTTAATTATTAATACACCAAAATTATTCATCATCAATACAGCTAATTGACCAAATAATGTAAGAAATATCTTACCCCTACTCTGCCTACCTTATATTTTTTATTGGCAAGCCTGTGAATTAATTCCCAGCAATTTCCCGGGTCATCAGTCTTGTCACCCCGGGCTAATTGGATTGTGTCAGGTGCTGTGGTTTATTACCGCGACTATAGATAATGTAGGGTTCTATTGGTCTTGGTAATGAGATAGTGGGTCTGTGGCTCTACACGCCCAAAAACTCATTGATTGCTTGGTGCTCAAATCTCAGACTCACATAAAGGAGACATAACCTATAATATAATTCGGACATTGCAGTACCGACGCCGCTTCGAAAGGTTGAGCTAAGGCTCAAGTTCTTAATACCTTATAAAATACTAAATAAAAAACTAACAGTTCTTAAAACGTTAGTTTTTTTCTATACTAATACGAGTATTATAAAGAGAAAACATTTGTTTGTAATGTTTGCATGCTATTTTTACATCTTCGCTTCGCTGCGAGCCATAGACGTCCACAGACACTGCGGGAGGTCTAGAGCATACTCAACCACGCTGCTCCAATGCGGATTAGTGGAGGGGTAAGTGGCCAACCCAGTGTCGAATGTTCTCAAGCCACCCGAAGATCTTCGCCAAGGCTTAACGACTGTATCCAGCATTGAAAACAGCTGGGACCGACGGCTTTACGTTCCCTCCGAAGCACGGTAACGTCCATGAAATTTTTGCCACTAGCGGTCACCCATCCACAAACCGAACGCGCCCGTCGTTGCTTAACCCACATTGAATCGAC
>DWTT01000568.1:0-14852 GCA_018250895.1 Carterocephalus mandan
AAAAATATTAAAAAATCCCTGTATTTTTTATATTTTATATTTATATTTCATGCAATAAATGAATATGAATATCCACCACCTCTTTTACTGAACTTTATATTGTACCAAGCGTAAAATGATGTATCGGGAATTTTCAAAAGTACCTCATCAGCATAATATGCATATATATCTCACATTGGCCTAGCGTTTGGTTTGAAATTTGGTACGAAAATCAAATTGATAAATAGATAAATAAAAATCAATACATTTTATTTAAAAAAAAATCACTTCCTCCATAATAAACTAGCAGATAATAAGCATAATAAACTAAAGAAATAGCTTTCTAACTAATCGTGTCCCCGCCCCCAATTAGTTCTTAATTGCAAGCCGTAACCCATTAATGATTACGCTCTTTAACTAAGCCTAAGTGTTTATTAGTTTATAGAAGTGATTTAAAAGCATTACAAAGTAAGACTACCGCTAACAGGCACTCCGTCAGGGTTGCCGGCTGCAGCAACGAACGGACAGCTTTGCGCCGACTCCTTGTTTTCAATGATGAGCTAAGATGTATATAATGTCATTCCAGACCACGATCATCGAATAGGCATTGCAGTACCAGATTGCCCGGCGGACAGATGGCTGCCGAATTCCTGCGTTCTTTTCAGATCCTGAAGTATTTTAACGTTGAGCAAGTTGAGTCTAATATAAAACCAATAGTATTGCATGGTTAGTTGTGTCCAGAAAATATACACCAAAATACCACCACGAATCCAAAATACGATAACGTTTGAGTTATCGGTCAGGCCTCTTTAATTGCTCAAGCTGTTCAATTTTCAGCCGGAGCTAACAAAGAGCTAACATAGAGCTAACATAGAGCTAACATAGAGCTAACATAGAGGCAACCCGATAATGGCAGCCCTAGCCGGCCCGAAGGCCCCCGCTGGGCGACCATCTCTCATCATCAGAAGCGCGCGACATCCTCAACGACACTAAATTGTTGGCTAACGCCGTCATAAAATGTGCTCGGCTTTTTGTGACTTCATTTTAATGATTGACTTGCCGCCGCACCCGACTTTGTTCATTTATTTTGTATTAAATAAAATACATAAATATAAAAAGACAAAATTAAATATGGTATTGCCTTTCACGGCTGCGGTCGCAGAATCCAACAGACAAAACAAATAATTCTCAGCAAATACGTAGATACTTTATTATGCATAGGAATGAGCCAAGTTTAAAACATTTTAGATGTACATCTACAGTAAAATTAACTCCTCATTCACCACCGTCTGCTCCTCGCGGTCCTTTTTATGACGAACGAGTCGCCTGTAGGTTGAGCTTTCAGCCGAGGTATTACCATTTAGCTACGACATGGAGCGCTTCAACAAGAGTGTCGTCTCTCTTCGAGCCGGCAACGCACACGTGACGCCCGGGTGTCGCACGCGTCATCAGGCGACAGTGGCCATATTTGGCCATTAGGTGGCTCGAATGCTTGTTTGTCTGTCTATGTTATAAATAAACCCAATAATTCAATTGAAATGATAGGCAAATTAATGCGAAGGATATTGGTCGATTACGAATCTTAAATAAAATTTGTGGTTCCGATGGAGACTTCGTATTCATCCGCCACCTACAAGAGGTTAGGATAGATATATAATTATTATAATTTATACATACATACTGAGGGCCGCTGGACGGAGCCATCGATACATGAATAAAGGGTAGATATGTTATATGCACTCGGAAATTATCACGCTAAATCTGATCAAGTGTTTTATGCACCCTTTACTTGTTTTTGTGTCAGTATGTTACATTTAGGTTCGTTTACTAGTAAATCAGTGGTCAGAGAGAATTATATTTAGTTTACGGGCATCAGAGTCTTCTTTTGAATTCTATAATGTATGGTAGCGTTGGCTATTGACTATTTTGACACACGGACGCGCCTCCGCCTTTACATTATATCAGCGCGAGTCGGAACGGATGCGCGGTGTCTCGGAATCTAACGGGCCGGCGGCGGTGTGTGTGTCCCTCCTTAATGGTGGCCCTAATTAGCACAAAAACCATTGTTAATTGAGTCTCACGTGCCGCCGCGACGGAATGAGAGTACATGTCAGAGACACCGCCGCCGGTGTCCGCCGCCCGCCGCCCAGCGCCGCGCCACACGTTCGTGCGAATGAGCGAACAAGCGCGAATTGGTTACTAAACATTGCTTTGGCACTATACATGCAGGTACTATTGAAACTCATACTCTATGGAGTAAGAGACCGAATTTTAAGCTGTCAGCGCCGAGAGTTCCCGGTACTGTACTTACTTACACCAATGACTATTCTAACGCTTTGTCGTTTCATGCTTGGTTTCATTATCAATTTCTCCTTATAAAAAGATAATATTGATGTTATCTTACTAATCCATACTAATATTATAAATGCGAAAGTAACTCTGTCTGTCTAGCTAGCTTTCACACCAAAACTACTAAACCGATTTAAATGAAATTTGGTCTATTATTATTTTAATCTATTATTACGAGTATGTCTAATTCCAGGCGAGCGAAGCTGCGGGCGTCCAATAATATGTATTATAAATGTGAATGTTTGTAGGTTTAGATGTTAAAATATTTGATGGTATAGTTAGTTATGTAGGTAAGTATGTAGGTAGATGATAATCAACTTAGCCTTTACGTACAGCTAGTCTAAGATAAATAATGAACGAATGTTTTACTATCTTTTAAAACTCTTTAATAACCATTCCTTCTAACGGAATATTTTCGAAGGCATAAATAATACCATTTCGTGATTTTTAAATAAGAACTGCGTCATTGTAAATAATCAACTCCAGCGAGTGTGTGCACGTGGCCTAGCGACATTTTTCCGATTCCAGCGCGATGCGCTTAGCTGTTCTAACTGGGCGGCAATTATAGCGGCAGAAGTGTGTGGACTACCCCGGCCCGGCTGCTGCGGCGGCATCCGGGCTGCTTCGGGACCACCGGCATAAAAGAATTTGAGGGAGGGTTCATTAGTTCATTAGTTCATAGTTTATTGGTAACGATAGGTACATATCATTTTTGATACAATTTTAAGTTGTATACATATTTAGATTTACAATTACAAAAAATTCAAGAAATAACAATCATCGATTAGGTAGGTACATAAATGTCAAAAATATACAAAAATTCAAAATAAAAACATGTCATAAGAAAATAATTTTGAGGTAATTATAAAAGGCTCTTAAGGTCAGGGCTGATCTAAGAAGATTTAAGAATAGCATAGTCTTTAAATCTGCCCAGGAAACCTCGGTAATCCATGGCTTTATTGGCATGAGCAACCTATCGTAAACCAATTTCATTGGTCATGTTTGTGGAAAAATACAGTACTTTTTATGCTTTACACAATCCCATATAATAGCAGAGGGCCGAGGCGTGGGTGAATCTTGTACTCAGTAATACTAATAATAATTTGGACCAAAAAACGGCAATGACATGTTAGGGCAGCTTGGGGTGTTCGTGACTCATATTATGGAGAATCTTGAGTCTGCATCCATTCCATTACATGTATTTGTCCATGATCTAGTGCGTCCATCTGTAGTAAAGCCTAACAAACTTCGTATTAGTACAGTATCGAGAAGTATCACACATTGCGCACGCGCAAGTTCTCGTCGATCGACGCTCGATGTAGTCCTAAGCTTCGCCAGGAGATGGCGTTGATGCAACGATGCAACGGGTGGCCATAGATCTCGCAATGAAAATAATTTATTATGCAGTTTATGCACACTCATTATCATTAATGACAGCTGAAGTTATTGCTAACATATTGCAACTTTGTCTTACATTGTTTCTATGATGTCGCAAGTTGCGGAACACTGCGATCACTTGCGATGTACTATTACAGGCTTCGTTTAATTTATGGTCAGGTTAACTTGGGGTTGAAATTGTTTAAAAAATGTAAGGTAGAAGGTAGTAACCTCATATTTCAAAAACATCATGATGTTTTCTAAGAACTCGTCTTTCAGTCAAAGATCAAACTAACTCAACTGGTGAAGCTCTGACTGCCCAGTGGCTATCGAACTCGCGGCCGGGGTTCAAATGCAAGCAACACACACCAATGATTTTTCTAAGATGTGCGATTTATGAAACGGTAATGCTGTAACGGTGAAGGAAACATTGTTAGGAAACCTGCATGCCTGGGAGGTCTCCATAATATATCTCAAAGGAACACTATGTCCTACAAATTTTTTTAAGTGAATAAGATAAATTTAAACTTAAGATAGAACGTGAGGACTCTTGGCCTCTCTTGGGACAAAAAAAATATCTAAAATAAATCTTTTGACTTTTCCGTATCCGGCCGCTCGCACCAATAATGCCTACTAACAATAAACTTGTTTCCTTAAGGCCCATCAAGCCTCTTATTGGCACCTGACAAACGCCTAAACTGACTTTCTCCTTTCGGTTATAAATTGATTATTATTCGAGCGACGCCGGATGGCGCAACGTTACACAACCGGCCCGACACGGGCCCAACACACGTCAAGCCGAATACCAAAGAAGATGCCAGACCGATCGTACCAAAGGAGTTCAGTTGCAGATGCTGTTGCCTCACGGTCGGCCGTGCTGTGGACTGCTCCAACCCTTTCAATATCTCACTGTTGGGTACGAGTTCTCTTTGAATTAGAAGGGTAAGGTGTCGCTGGGATTTGAACCAAGACCCCTTCAAATTCTAGCCACTGGCCTATCACCGCTGTGATGCGGACAGCTGATGAGGATTTGTTAAGCGCTTTCGTGCTTGTGCGTTAATCCTTCAGCTGCGGGTGTTATTATCACCTAATAGTTATTTATCATCAGGAGGTTGACTGAGAGGAAACTCCATAATAGCAGATTAGTTAGAAACCTAAATGCTTCTCATTCTGAGAACCCTTCTCGCACTGGTTCCGTTATGGATTGCGACGATGTTACAGTGAGTTGACATGCGACACCTGCTAGGTGGCGCGACGATCTGCGCAGGGTGGTGGGGAGCAGGTGGATGAGGAGAGCCGAAGATCGGGCTCAGTGGCCTTGGGAGAGGCCTATGTCCAACAGTGGACTGAAGTGGGCTGAAGAGAGAGAGAGAGAGATACTCATATGATAGGTTTAAGCTTTAGGTATTAGAAGTTTACAATGTTAGATGTTTACTAATCTTGTGAGCAAACATTAAATTGTACATCTTGCTCGGAGGCCGGCCGACTGACACATGAGTGTCATTGTCGTCGCATGCCGCAACTCAGCCGACTCAAGGCTCCAACACATCTCTACAGCCACCCGTGTGTTGTGTTGCAAGTCACATTCCTATGAACACTTCAGCTTTAAGTGTGTTTAACCATAGATAAGTGAGCATCAAGGTGAATTTAATAAAAATATCTTCACAATTCAACGAAATGTCAAGTGGTCAGAGATCACTTCCATCGCAGTGTCCAACTGCCTTTATATTTATTTGCTACACAAAGTATGATGATTTTTTCATGGCTAACTTTCACAGTAATACAATTGAAGGAATCTCGTTCGATCTCGATCCATCTATATTTATCTTGATTCCAATTACTCTGTACAGGCGGTAACCGCTCTGTCTCAAATTGAACCTTAGCCAAGGTTCCCAGAAATCAACGCCTGTAACAACGCGCGAACAAGCTGTGAAACAAATAAATATCATCATCCCTTTCACTGCCCACTGTTGGGCACACACGGGTCTACTCTTGAAATGGGAGCGGCGAAGTCGTGTCCCACCACCACAAAGTTCACAGCGCCGCGCAGAGCACAGTATCCGACAAAACAACAACGATGTTTTCCTGTCAAGAATGCTCTTATGCACGTGCTCGTAACTTAGATAAGAATAAGGAACGCGCCGCTGGTAATTGAGCCCAGTCCTTCCGACTGAGGGATTGAATTTCAACCACTAGGATTTCTTTGCTCTGATTGCAAAGCGAATTATAGACTAAAATTCTTTGTAAGCATAAATTAAAGGACTGTAGAATCTAAATATGAACAAATTAAGCGTTCTCGTTCCAAATCATGCAACTTCCCAAACTTCATAAATTATTATTGGACAAAGAATAGAGTTCGTCAATATTGATCACTGGCGTTTCTGATTTCCTTATATCCGTTGTTGAACGCGTTGATTAAGTACTAAAAAGATGTTTGCTACCCATAAAAAAGGATATCTGTATCCCATGATAAGTGATAAACTTATACAGGTAAAATCTTCTCTCATAAATCTGACAAGTTTGCAGATTTTAATAGGACGAGAGAGTTCCGATTAGTGCGACGATGTGGCTGACATTGCGTAAGGTATTCCCTATTCAAAATTATGCTTAATTGAATGATTTCTATGCTTATGAACTCAAGATTAGCATGGCAGTCCGTTTCAATTCAAGATTCCCAAGAAAAATAGAGAAATAAACTCTCATATTTATTTATTTTATAAATCGGTTTTATAAAGCCCGAAGCTTCGCGGAAAAATTAAACAACCGGTCATTATTTTTCTGAAAGAAAATTTTCGTTCCGATCGACGGTAAAAACGTGATGGAAAGGATTCCCGGGGGGATTCGGGAGTGTGCTTTGTTGTTACCCAGGATATCGTCTGCTCCTGTGCTAAGTTGCATCATAATCCTATCATTTGTTAAGAATTAGTGTCAGCGCCATCCTTGGTTATCATCTACCTAAGTGCCATGTTTCATCCAAATCCGTTTTGTACTTTTTGCGTGATTGAGTAACAAACATTCAAACTTTCACATTTATTATATTAGTAGGTTAGGATAAAAGCACCTTGAAAAGGAAACCAGTTGGATTTTCCTTGTAATACTATAACTATTTTTTGCAGTATATTCGTATCTATAGCCAAGATAACATAGAAGTTAAAGTAACCTTTATAAAAGTTAAGAGCGGAACGAAAAGTTAAATCAAGCTGCGCGCACGCAGGGTTACGGTTACGCAATGAAACGAGTCTGTTGGACGCATCGGCCATTTTATTTTTTATAATAAAATTTATGTACAAACATTATAAAAGAGATGTTACAATATCACATTCGCTGTCCTGTTCTTGCGACACCAATAAATTAAACATTACTCAACAGCCGGGCCTGCCCGGTGGAATCAGCAACAGATCTAATTGCTTTGTTAATCTTCTTAATGCGGAATCATCAAGACTCATTTCACTTCTCCTTTCACCGAAGGCTTAGGTCGGAACGTTCCGCATTTAAATTCATTTCTCTCGTTCTGATTTCATTCCTTTCTTTGGATTTATTGAGATATCACTGTTCTTTTATCAGAAATTTGTCAATGACTCCTTTCGTAACAAATGTCAATTTGTGAAAATTAATGTTTAATACTAAGTTCCATCATAATCTTACAACTATCTTTGTGCCTTCAAAAACCGTGTTACTGATTCCCAAATGTTCTAGCCATCTAGTTGGTCCCGACGTGGTCTATCTGGGACTGCAGGTTGTTGATGACCTCCGAGGGGATCTGGTCTCCGAGGATGTCGAACAGGTTGATCCTCTGGTTGCCGGGGATGGACTCGTACGCCGCCAACTCCACGCCCTCTTGGACCTGGTTACAAAATATTTTTGTTAATGTTTAAGTCGTTTAGCAATATTATTATGTTTATGTTAGGTTTAGGTTTTCTGCAATTGATTTCATATTTTACCTCACATTACCAGTGTTAAATCTTTACAACAAATCTTAAGCGTAAAATGCCTACTATATAAAAGTGGTGATTTTGGTGTGTTTGTGTTTTCAAAAAGAATAAAAACATCTATCATTGCAGCGTCAGAACGATAAAGTATGAGCTAAATTTATTTATTAAATCTTTATTGAACCGCAATAACATAATATTACAGCGGTCGTTATAATATTGTATTTTTTATTCATGGTCAGTTATTATGCAAATAAGATATTTCTTTACGATATTTTGTCTTTCATCATGGGTAATTCTAATATATAAAGCCATAACTTGTATGAATATTTAATTTATTATTCAAAGTAGTATGTATATCAGAGAATAATAAGAAACCAAATCCCATATGAGGTAGTCTTTCATTATCATTTGTAAATTTGAAAGCCAAGTTTAATGATGTATCATCAATTTAATATTTAAAATTGGTATAGATTCGTATGTGATTTTCCAATTTCAATGGGATCTAAAATTACAATTGCTAATCCTTAATTCTTATGTAGGATTGTGAAATTATAAAAAAAGCTTAGTAAAATGATAATTGAATTAGCGTAGGAAACTACGACATACTTTTAATGCTTAAAGCTAAGAAAACTGACTTGATAAGTAAGCCAAGGCAGCCGCGGTAGTTACAATACGAGCTGTAGTCGTGTTAGCGCATCTTTTGAAAGCGAGTGCTCTTCCAGCAAAGTGTCAGTTTCGAAATCCAATGTTTTGTAGACGTACACATGTAAGTGTTTCAGGCTAAGCTGAAGCTACGTGAGCCATTACTCAGTCATAGCTGCAGCCCAAGCTCCTTTGGCAGCGGCTTTCACGCCTAACTCCAGTGCGAGTACTGAGGGTTTTTTCGGCCTTTACAAATTTAATGTTTTACTTGAAATGCCTGGTAGCAGCTCGGAGTCTGGGTTTGTGCCCGGTGTGTAACAATAGTAGTGTAAAAAGTCGGTGTTTACACACCTCTGCTGACCCCTTCCGGTTAATACAAGCGTGATGTTTTGTTATGTCTTACAATTGGCGTAATGTTAATTGGCTAAATATAAGTTTGCTTTTCTGTAGATCGCTTGGTAACAATCACGTGACTGCCTTTTCTGCCGTTCATGATAAACACTTTCAATAAACAGATTGTTTCGATAATCTTTTTAAACGCACAATCCTTAGCTTATTTGATAAATGGTAAAACATTTACTATTTCACATTTTTTAATTTTTATTTAAAACGCTTAATGAAGCCGAGTCTAATGAGACTCGGGACATAAATTATCAACAACATTAGTTTGTAATGGAACTGCATCTTCTGAAATCACTAGTTTATTTAAGACTTCAGTCACAAAGGAGCATGAATCTAAGATAACTAGGTATAAAAAAAGAGTGAACAATGGGACTTCGACTGTTAGTCCAGTTGGTACTCGTACTCGTATACGATAAATACATATCGTATTATTAATTTATTTATTTAATCTTTATTGTATCAATAACATATTAGAGACAATAGGCGGACTTAATGCTTAAAGCTCCTGTGCCAACCAACCCTTGTTTTAACGAAACGGGAACGAGGATGAATCTTAAAATAACAAAGGTTAATTTCGAAATTCGACGACGGCTTTTTATGGAAGTAAAATGGCAGTGCTTGCAAGCACCACCATCCACGACAACTGTTACTGATTTACATAGGGACTAGGATATCTTCAAGAAAGGAGAGTCCTTAGGGCCAGCGACCGGCTGGGCCTGATACAAACCGATGATGGACGATCGATACAACAACCCACGTTTGGGCACATTATCCAGCAACTCCCATACCTTTTGAATGACAGCGTCCTTGGGGATGAGGTGCGTGCTCTGCGCCTGCTTGATGGCCTCGTCGCTGAAGGCCGCGCCCTCCCGCTGCGGCGCCGCCGCCGCCGCCGCCACCACCAGAAGGTACACGAAGACTGCCCTCATGCTTGATGATCCTTGATCACTGATCCTTCACCACTGCCAAAACACAAGCAGTTCGGAAAATAGATATTCTATCTAATGACGTAAGACATTTATATCTATTCGTGTATTTCGCTACTTGAGTAAATGTTTGACATCGGGGCCCGTGCCAGGTCAATACTTCTACCTAGTATTGAATACTATCCAACCCACGGACAGATATTTAGATTATTATTAGCGAACAAACAAAGTAGAAATCAGTTTTCTCTAGCAACTTAAGTGTCATGGTGCCTGCCACTCAATATTAAAAACACAAATACATATAAGGCTCCAGAAAATTTGTCTACTTTTATTTTTAGCTCTCAATTACTCCTCATGTTTCAATAAGCACTAAAGCAAAAGTCGACTGGTCCACATTAAAAAATAAGGGCTATATATTGTGATCGAGCGTGGTTTCAAAACCTAACTGGTAACGAGAGAAAATGATTATTAAATAAAGAAAAGCTTTAGTTTCTCACTCAGTAAAAATCAAACTTTGTAATTGTAAAATGTTTCTTTTGTGACGTAGAAGAGCAAAATCTTATGTTTTTATCAATATGATATTGATTAAAGACACTTAAGTATAGGCAATGTCAAATCTATTTGTGCGTAATCTCGGATCAGGATTTCATCTTACACTTGAATCTGCGAGAGCACTGCTACTTCCACGAACACGTTATCAATGAATCAGTAAGAAAACATGCGACTACTTATAGAAAGAATATTCTCGAACACGTCATGAGATATAAAAAGTTACATAAACAAGCATATCGCTCGGGAAAGTACACTTTTACCACACAACACCTCTTCTTACCTGTAGGTCGCTAAGGAGTGCGGCGCGCGCGCACGCTCCCGGCTGATATAGCGCCCCGCCCCCCGCCGCGGCACTTTCACCGGCGCCTGCGCAACTCCTTACGATCGACCTACGAAAATTGATCATCCCATAACATTTTTTGTCACATTTAGAAGGTTAAGCTTGTCAGCTCACGTGTCGAAGGTGAAAAATCATCAGGCGCTAGACTTAGTACGTTATTCCACGTATTTGAAAGGACTGTCTGCTGGAGGCTGCACTGCTCTATAGAAAGGTTTCTGTATCCACAATAATAGTTATGGCAGACATGCTTACATCACAGTTGAACATGACGTAATAAATATATTTGGTAGACTGATTGGATTACTTGCAGATGTGGAACAAACGTATGAGGGCCTCTTATGAATTATTTAATTAATTCATAAGTTCCGCTTGTTCGTTCCGACATCGCTCCGCATACCTTATTTTATTTGATCACCATTTACTGAGGATTGACGTTAATCGCCGAGTCCTGCGGCGCGCCGGTCGGGCCCATAACTCTCAATACATAATTTAACAGCGCAAGCCCCAAAAGGTCATGTCGATCCATCTCGACGTTAATTGGAGGCTTTAGCTCGTCTTGCGAGTGCCGAACTCGTACCTTTGCTGTAATGAAGGGAACGTTGCATGCAAGAGCTAACCTTGACACATCTGTTAAAGGTTCCACTAGACAAATCCCATATTACACAGGTACACGTACAATATAAAGGAATACTCGAAAATCCTGATTTTCCAATCTTGCCGTACACATCAGCACCCCACACTCACTAAAAGGCATCCCTTTATTTTCTGTTACGAAAAGTTGAGCTACAATAACTGGATACTGCTTTTTCTCTGGTGTTGCTTATGTCCATAGGTGGCCACTTACCATCAGGTGGTGTTAGTTTGTTCGAAGCTGTAATGTATAAATAATAACAATTTTAGCGAGCTATCTTATCGCAATTCGGATGATTATGTAGCGATGTGTGCGACAACGATGACAGGCCAGTGCCTGTCGAGCTCGCCTCACTCGACGGGGTGTGGGTTCAAGTCCAAGCGGCACGCACTGACTCTTCTAAGTTTGTTTTGATTTACTAATTTGAATGTCACTTGTTGTGAAGGTGAAGGAAAACATTGCTAGGAAACCTGCAGTGGGACCCAACAGTGGGCCAATAAAGAGTTGTGGTGGTGAGCAAGGTGGCGTAGTATCTACGTCAAAGCAAGAGCGCTTCAAGTACGCAAAACATCCTTGTCACTAACTCCGGTCCCGTGTGGAGCTATCTTCAATTCGCACTCATCTTCTAACCGTTTTAAGCATGTTTCCCCACAAGAAGTTCATTTTTAGCACAGCCTTTCTTGAAGAAACCTCAAATGCCAAACTCGTATATGGGCATGGATGGGTTTAGCAAATTCAAACTCGTTCAAACGCAGGTCATTGACATAACTGTTTAAGATTCTTACGCAGTTTTTAAGAATCAGAAGGTAAAAATAATATGAGCATACTCAAAAAATTTAAATCGATTCAGCAACGACGGGCGCGATCAATTTGTGGCTGGGTATGCGTGACCCGTGACCGCTGCAGCGCTGGTGGCAAAATTTCCTACGGCTACCGTGCTTCGGAGGGCACTGATTATTTTCAATGGTGAAAATAAATTATTGAGGCTCGTCGAAGACGTTCGGGTGGCTTGAGAACATGCGACAATAGGTTGGCCACTAACTCCTCCAATCAGCATAGTGGAGTATTACTCTAGATCTTCCGCAGATGTGTCTGTGGGCAGACCCGTGCCCGGACGTGTATGGGTTGTAGCTAACTTAAAAGATTGATTTTCGTGCTATTAATTCGATATAATCGTAATACAATTATCCTCTAGACCTCACTCGCCAATCATCTGATATTACTGAACTTGTATATTAATATGTTAGACCTCCGGCAGAAGTGTCTGTGGGGGAGACCCGTGCCCAGCAGTGGGATGTCTATGGGTCGCAACGAAGCAGCGAATATTAATATGTATACCTATTGTTTTAAGACAGTACATCAATACCGGACGGTGCCATCGGATTTCAAATATCTCGTGTGTTGGCCGAGCGCGCCGCTCGCGGTCGAGACCGGTTTACAAAGCCGTGTTTTGCGAGCTTAATGTGGCATTATCAACTTAATAGGATGGTCAAATATTTGGCCATGTTGTCAACGTCTATTTCCCATGATTTGCAGAATGTACTATCCAACAATTTGAATAGTAGCGCACATAACGGCTCTTTGAATAAATATGGCTATACGTACTTCTACTAGCTCAATTCAATATTTAAGCTAGTACGAAGATCCTGAATAATTTTTTGTCAATTGTTTTGCTACACAACTGGTTCCTATCATGGTTGAGATCGTTTTCTTTTATTTTATATCTTTTGCATAACTGAAGTACTTACTCGTATAGCTATATTTGTTTAAGGAGCCGTTATGTGCGCATGACCTGCAACTATTACCGCATTAACACGTCATTGTGTCGCCTGGCCCGCCGCGGCCGCAGCGCGGTGCAGTCGCGGAAGCGGCGCGGCGTCGCGAGCGGAACGACGCTTAGAAAGGCAGTCGCGGCTTCTGCACACTCCTGCGCGCCTGGTGGCCGCTCCGGTTTCGTCATACTTCGGTAATCGTGCAGGTTTAAAGGAAAGCTTGGCGAGCATTTTTTATGTATATTACAAAGGCAAGTAGAAAATCAGTACAAAGTCCTGCCACGGCAAGCAAAACCATACGCTTAGAAAGGCAATCGCCGCTTCGCGCCGAGACACCTAAGATACTCAGTTCTATTACCTGAATAATATGTAGAGTAGGTATTCAAAACGAATTAGCAAGTTATATTATACTAGTGGACGCCCGCAGCTTCGCTCGCGTGCAATTAGACATAACAATAGTTTCTACGCCTAGTAATATTATATAGCCTATGTGACTCAGTGAAGATGCAGCTTTCTATATAAAGCATATTATATTAGTAGGATGAATTTTGGCATTAGCAATTTGGTTTTTATTTTTATTCCCAGAATCGAGTGCGTTCAACTTTTGCAAACAAAATTAACTACCTTCTCTATTTCTTCCACCACTTGTTAGTTACGATAATTACTATAAAGTTTAAACGTTTACATCAGGCCATCTCGCACACCTATCAACTCTAGGGGTCAGCTTGTAATAAATAAGAAGGTTCTTAAATAAATTGCAGTCTCTTAAAATACAATCACTTAATGCTAATTTCGCTGCATCGTCTTACTCATACTTTCCGCAGTAAACCTTTGAATAATGAACAGAAGCGCAGAGGAGAAAGGTTTGGTTTCCATTTCAAAGGCAAAACTGGGTGAAAGGACATTCAGCGTTCAACTTTTGTAAATAATTGGAGCACTTTATACTCGCGTGCTTGAAGCTTTATATTTTTTCGTTTTGTAGTTTTTGGGTGATTGAGTAACAAACATCCAACATCTAAACTTTAGCTACAATACGAGTAGATCTTATATCTATAATCACATCCATACTTTCACATATTTGCGTTGCTTATTAGTAGGATAATAGCTACGCAAAAATGTTCTTTAAGGACATAATCAAACGTAAATAATTTTATTGGAACCAACAGCTATGCCATTGCCTGCCTGCCTACTAATGCTTATCCATCACTGCAAGGGCCGAACTGTTTTTTGCAATTCGCTTGAATATGATTTGTATTGATACCTATAGTACATCCTCATTGGAATTTAAACGTAAGATGGATTCAGTAAAGGGAAATAGGAAATTTACAGCTAGAACCGTTTGTCGATGACCCGCGCGGAGTAAAGTCACCGAAGAAAGGAGAGGTCAGCGCGCGCGTGGCGTAACGCCGCCCTATAACACTGCTTGTGTTGAGTAACCTTTGCTAGCTGCAGCCGTGCATGCGTGCGCCTGCGCATGACCTAATGAAGTTGAAATGTTACTGATATGTTAGTTGTAGCAATGTGAAGGCGCTAATGTTTGATTCGAAATAGAAAGTTTGAATGTGATGGTTTCATTCATATCATACGATTTCAGTTGCTATACAGCAAATTCAAATTGTATATGATGTTCATATAAACTGCTATCGTCAGATTTTAATCACTTAATCATAGATTTGTTTTTTATTCATACAGCAAAATTAATTTATCTAAAGTTCATCAATTAATTGACGACCATTGCTCTACTAAGAATAATTCATCCAAAATTTATGTGTTTTGTTCTGTGGTGTGGTTTAGAGGTAAGTTAGAGGGTAGTTATCGCGCCCCTCGCGCTCCCCGCGAGCAGACGTACTTGTTGTGGCTCCGTACATTAATATTTGTTATTACTTAGAACTGTGTATTAGTGATCGTGAAATAAGTATAAATAATTCAACAAGTGTATTTGTGACCTAA
>DWTT01000569.1:0-14852 GCA_018250895.1 Carterocephalus mandan
TGAAACTGCCGTTTTTGAAGTCAAGTTCGCAACCAGATCGCGGGCAGACGTCGTTAATGGGTCGAATTCTACGCGAGCGAAGCTGCGGGCGTCCACTAGTCTAGAATAAAACTAGGCTTAATTTCTCAGCTTGTCCTAAATATTGATTTTTGTAAAGCAAGTCGTGCGCCGTAATATTGCTTTGTAATAGTTTTATACTATTTTCTACAAAAATATTGATCTACCCATCTAAATGAAAGGACGTAATACCTCTAACTCTTAGACACAAATAATGATAAGGTATTTTATTGAAGAAAAATTATTCGAAATTCAAATAGCGATTAATGAGCCGTATTAATATAATGGCATATTAATCCTTGCGAACGTAAGTTATTTCATCATCAACCTATGTTAAATCTTATTTCACGCAAGGGAAGCTGCGTGCGTCCACTGGTATTACATAATATGACCTCTCGATAGTAGCTATTATCGCATATAAATATTGTAACTACATAGTAAACATTCTATGAACAAACGTGAGACGTGTAACACACGTGAGTGAGTTTTGTTTGAAGAAACAATTCCGTCTGCCTGTCATTGTTTCAAATTACATGCTTTTGGATACAAAACTAATGTATGTGACAGCTGTATTGTGGTACCTACTACTTAAATGGTTCTTTGTGTATTACTAACTCATAAACTAACTATGCCATTAGAATAGATATTAAGAATTCATTGGTTTAGCGTGCCCAATCAGTCTTATGGCAAAATGACATAATATTTAGTATAAGATTCATAGTATATGAGTATAGGTACTGTTTTAATAAATTGCACAGTCACCATTTGATATTGATAGTAAATTAAAGATAGAATATTATTCACTGTAAATTATGCTATTGCGCATATTCCTTGAAGATAATATATTGTTTAATTTCTAAAAGCATTTATGCCAATGATGTTGAATGGTCCCAAAAAATACATTGTTCTTTTAATCATTTTTATAATTCGATCCTTGTGTTGTAACACAATAACTTGTGTCTGTCCTCATATTTAACTCTTGCTCGTCTAGTAAGAACACCAGAAATATACTACATCGCACACCGTCATTTCTAAGCTCATAATTGTGTTGTGTAGCGTTTGCTAAGAGTCTCGCTGTTACTTACCTTTATTTTGTATTTGAAAATGGTGTATACATATAAAGTGTTTTTTTACCTTATCATAGTTGCAACATTTCATTGTTTTCGTGGACTGAACCGGGCAATTAATGCGGCATTATGTCAGGGAAACCATTAAAGAAGTACGACCGTCTGTAAGCTTACCTCCGCATTGCGCATTAACAAGGAAGAAATCATAAAGCTTTAATAAAAAATCAATCCTTACTTTTCCATTTATACCGATCCCTTTAAACCCACAATACTTCAAACTTCTATCCCAGAATGTAACGAAATTTCCCCGTCAGATCAAAATACAAAATCTTTGATATTGTTTTAATTAAAGGCAATCGACGTCTAGTTAATTTCAAAAGGCGCGTCAATCATTTTCGACAGCATGGCTATTATCGTGATATGCGGTTAAACCATCACAGCGAGAAGAATATAATAATATCAGACAGTGGCATATCTGAAAAACTATTCTTCTTTGTTATATATTTTAACAAAATTGAATACAAGTTTAGGATCATACTATATACTCGTAGGTACAATAACGGGTCAATATCTTACTATTAAGATATAGGTTATAGGTTACCGGTGTTTTCTGCATGTCAAACCCCAAATCATATTGAAGTACGCAAATAATTATTAATTTGATTCGCCTACCTACTCCGAATTCAGAATCGTTTTCCAATATTTACCGTACCCTGAACAACAAGTCACTTCGGATCGTACCCAACAATCTGTCGCACAAATAAATCCCTCAACTTCGCATAGCTTCAACGGTTTTACTCGAATCACGTAATCACCTGACGCCGACGAAGTTTCCGCTTAAAGTGCCAAACAGTACAAGGCGATGAGCAGGCGTGTTACTGCTAACGATTAAGACACACATGCCACGTGTCCACCCTCCACAAACAGCATTAGCAACCTGTAAACAAGAGGCGGCGCCTTCGCGATTGTATAACACCTACGATGGATGGTGAACCCGCTCCATAGCGTGTGCAAAAACTTTCACTTCCCTCCCATTCCCACCCGCGACACACTCTATGTCATTATTAAACATTAATTATGGATAAGGGTTGACTTAATCCGGTATTATCACCCTTATGCATATCGTCTAAGAAGAGTCATATTCCCAAAAACCCTATCGCTTGAAGCCGCCACGCATTATTATGTTACACATTTCATGTAGCCCAATGTTTATAAAGTTAACGACTGCTCTTTGTTAATATTTAGTCCATCACACTTCGAGATTTGGACGAGATGACCTAAACAAACAAACAGCGCGATCCGCTCTGAAAATAGGACGCATTTGGTATTTCACGCGCGACCGGCTGGCTTTCCATAGGAATTGAGGCAAAGATAGTCACACACCAAAAAGGCAAATATTGGTTGAGTCGAATTCCGTAGCTAATCATATTTTATTATTACTACAGTTCTAAATACTACAAAAAATTTATCGCTTGCCATTTACTATAGCGATAAAGTCCATGTTTTGATTTTAAGAGGTGTCTAGTTATATGTTTCGTTCAGTGACAAAAAGCTTTGTCATAGCCAGATAAGTGAAATAGAGATTTGGGGTCGGCTGACAGTTACGTAGTTGCGTGGCGAACAGTCCCGATTCCCTCCCTTATTTATGCGGGTCTGCAAACTGAGTAAAGAGGGAAGTAAGCAACTGGAGGGCCGGGAGGAAAGTTATCTGCGGGTCCGGCTTCTGTTCAAATATAAAATGGGATCAATTAAAGAAACCAAATATTGGGATAAGTAAAACATTAGCAGGCCTGACGATTTTATAGATAGATGCGGAGGTAACCAATAGTAATTGATGCGATGGGCGCTGAAGTTTGGAATGAAACGTTGAGAGAATAGAGAGAAATAGCGTTGTCAGTGACCACATAAAAAGTTTTGGGTTTCACGTTGCCTTTGTGTGTTCGCCGTAGATAAATGGGGCATTTTCGCGAAATTCGTCCGCGTCACTTCTCGCAACAATGGGGAAGATAAATAATCTTAGCGTAAGAAAAGGATTCCGTAAACATAATTATTCGAACTCGCAATTGTTACTGTGGAAGTGCTCTAATGAAAGTTCTGCAGCGACGTTCGGGAAATTAACTTTATTTTTCCCGGCTTCAATTACAGTACCTTTATTTTTTAGAAGCAATAGTTACTTTAATTAAAATCTACAGGCTTACGGGTGATTTGAAGTAACAAGCGCACTCCGTACCGGAAGTTTTCCGAGTTTTTTCTGCTTGCCAGAGTAGTAAATGCTTATGAAGAGTACCTAAGTGCAGATAATTATATCTATTCTCCAATTTTTTATTGGGATCCGGTACTATAAAATTAGTTCAGGATAAAATATGGTGCTGTGTACTCGTAAGTAGAATAAAATTTGACCTTTAAAATTATTAATCCAGATGTCAGATCAGAAGCAACGACCTGTACCTACTATAAAATAAAACTGTAAATGTAGAACGAGTCGATTTTTTTGTGCATTTGATTTTAATTGAGAAAAATATTAAAAGTACATTGCACGTTTTTTTTTTCAATAAACATCAAATCGCTAAAATTAGTCACCACTAAAACTAGTATTTTTAGTTAAATCATAGTAATTCTTGCCTTCCGTTAATCTAAACATAAATCTGTATGAGTATAACATTGAGAAATCAGTATCAATAGACACCAAGCCGATTACATATCTGTAATCAGTTTATTATTATAGGAACCGCGATCGCACCTGATGACAATCGTTACTTTTACATGAGACGCGAGAGATTTAAGTGAAGATTATGAATGTATCCCGATATCGAATATGTCGACACATCTGTCGAGCGACACGTGGGGTTGACAAGCGGGCGGGGGGTGCGCCCCCTGGCGGGCCACAAGTACTATAATCTGGCCGGCACTGTATGAAACACCGGCCGGTGGCGTTTATGACGCTATAATAACCGTATAAAACGCGACTTATTGTAGGCGTAGTCGATAACGGACGGCATACAGCCGTAGGCCTCACTCAGTGGCGTTGCCGTGATATATTTTCTGTGCACCGACGCCTGTTCGAGTGTGACATACGAATGTTTGTGTTGCGCATTTGTACACGCGAGTATCCGGCAGTGAAATACTACCTAAATATGGGAGTTCAGGTGCTGTTTGGAAAATAATACGAGTAGGCACTAGGATCGGTCAGTTGCGATTGGGGCTTACACACTAAAAGTTCGGATAATTTAAAAATAGGTATCCGGTATCAGCTATCATAGTCCATTGATGACTCCCCTTTTACCCAACTGCGCCATAAGGAACGTTTTATTTTTTCTATAATAATTTGTTTATTTATTTTCAGTCAATATTTTGCTTACAGTTTATTAAAAGATATCAAACACAAGTGTCAATTTTACAAATACTAAATTAAGGTTTCTACTGTCTACCCGCAATACTGCTGCCAGGATTGAGTGCCGGTGGTGTACTGATTTAATCGTTAAATCCGTAGACTTGAATTCATAAATGGCGTTACAGGTTAAATTGATAGAAAAATGCTGGAATGTTGTTTTTATATTAACTTTTAAATTAAATTTAGGTACTTACTGAGTTTTTTTATTTGTTATCAGATATGTTATGAGACTTCAACTGTTCGAGGAATATAATAATAATTACCTCTTTTTGTTGTACGTAATTACAGGTCCATACTATGCACAAAGTCATATTTTCCAACTGGACTGGCAACCAGCATTTTATTCAGAAACTTACCAACGCAATACGAGTTCACGCCCGTTTACTCTCTCACCCCGCCCGTAGGCCTAATTGAATGAGACAGCAATATGGAAGTGCGGAGTGAATCAAGTGAACTCGTCGCGACAATTTGTACGCTTGTTTTGTTTGAAATAAAAATAATGTGAGCGGTAACAAGCAAGTTTTCATTAGGAACGAGCTCAGAGAACACTCAGTTGAGCAGCACTGAAGTTGCCCGCTGCCCGCGCTCCGACGTCCAAACTTTTGTTATTGTTCCCTTCATTATTGTAATACGAAATACGTAGCGGCATAATTAAGAGATGCTGGGGGATTGTCCTCCTCTGACGTCATAGTTGGTCCAAAGTTTTATCAGCGAGCTCTCGTCGCGACATTATGTTTGTTACGTAAATAACTGCCGCATTGCTAATTCTATGATGAATTAATTAATTAAGTTGTATCCAGAAGGCGATCATAGATAATCTTCATCGATGAAGAAAAACGTTTAGAGGACACGCTTATATTATTAATATTACGCGATCATAACTTGATGTTATAACTTCTGTTACCTACGTAAGATACCCGTTGTTAAATATAGCCGCGCTCTTGAAACTAAGCTTAGACCGGCCAAAGTGACAAAAGCTTTTCGACAGCAAAATATGTTGAATATCATGTGGTCATCTACAATATTTGTTATTCTCCAAACTGTATTCAAATAAATTTATTTTCCGCCAACCAGCACTTGTTTAGTGAGACTACTGCTCACTAACACTCGCTATCACTTACTGAATTTATCTATTAGAATCATTGCTTTATTTTGTGGCAATTCATTAAAGTTTGCTTTCTCATCTACTAGGTAGAAACGGAACCACTTCAAAGTCGTACGCGTACTTATAATGTTATCTTTCCCTAGTATCAAATATTTGCGTACATTACAATTTGCTTTAGGGCTCGGCTGAGCCCTTTCGCAAACATTGTTACAAAAACTTGTGAACTCATGTTGAGGAATATGTACAAACAATTTATCGAAAACGCTGTTTCGAAGAAAAATAACAGCCTGATTCTAAGACAAACATGCTGAGGGCCTAATGCCTTGTTTAAAGCAACTGTTTTATTTTCAGTTGAACTAAGCCGTCTATTAGGCATTTATTTAGGGTAAATGGTGGCTGGTGGTGGTAGTTTCACGTAGAAACAACATCGAAATCAATCCTCATCGAACCTTTTTTCATGGAAATGTTTTTCTGAATGAAATAGGTGGTGGTAGTAAGTAGATGTTGTTCGAATATTTAATTTTCATTTATTTTATTTATACAAATAAACTATAGAGAAAAAGTACCAATAAGGTCATTTTTATACTAGCCAGTAAAATATTATAAAAATAAAGGTAGTTCTAATTTCCTCGAACACAATTTTTGTCAAAATGTTTATGCTTACTTTTTACATTTTTCGCACCCAACTACTTTTTGTCGTTCGAGCAACAAAACTGCCTAAATGCAAAGTTTCGGCATACAAAATGGCGGATAAAAGCCGTTGCAGAAAGAATTGGCTTCTCCTCATTTTCTCTATTGTGAAGTTGAATGGAACACAAACAATCAACTTTCTTGTCGGGCTGATTGTGTGGAGACACCCTTATTGTCTACGCTCAGGTAAGGAGTACGAATACAATTCGCTACTTTGTGCGTCGACCGGTTCAACTTTTAAATTCGCAAACTTTAAGTACATTTCCCACTTTCTAAGATTTTCGTACGAAAAAAAGTTTGCGATGAAAGGTTTTTATTTCATTGGAATTTTTACATACCTAATACAATCATCTTAACAATGTTTACAATTGTTCTACTATATCTAGAAATAATAGAATTGCTAAATCTTCTCAGCGCTATGTTAGACTGTTTTTTCTTCTATATGCTAAATATTAACTTTTATATCCTTTTTTTATCGCTGGGATATGCAATTACGCATCCCACATATACCTTGTCGCGTCTGGTGGGTATGTGGAGCTCGCCGATATCAGAATACCACTAAAGGACGCATTGCTGGCGCATTACTACCGTGGCTAACATTCACACCTACTTTTTTACTTTTCTTTTATAACAATCTCAAATTGTGAGAAAATTTAAACGCCAAAATAATCCAATTGGACAACTTGGTGAAGACATCGTAATAATTAAGAATTCTTGCAAGGTTATTCAGCTAGTACAGCCGCGAGCCAACCACGGCACAACCCACCATAGTATTGATATAGGGTTGTCCTCATGAGGAATTTTATCTTTGGTAGTGCATCAGCTAACTCACTCACATCGGACCCTATTGGAAACTTATCAAAAGTCGTGAAAGAAAACTGTGCCATAAATCAAACACATCGAATTTTTTACAGCCATAACGCAACAGTGGAAATATTCGGGAGAGTTGCCGCTACGCCACAACCGGTGGAACAATTTATCACGAGCGACGGAACCCTCGTCCAATCGGTTGATGGCAATGCCATAAATATTTACTTTAATAAGATTCCGTCCCTTTTATTCGTGACAGTGTTGTTTTACGACACATTTTCGCGCTCAATGGCAACCATGCGACCTGGGCGGCGTGCGCGCATTATTTTTTTAGTGCCGGCATCGCAGTAAAGCAACGAAATTATACACTATTGTATTAGACGTTAAAAACGACGATAACCATATATTTCTAATAAACCCGACTTACACGAACAATGACTTGTGGCGTGTGCTTAATAATTTACCTACTGTTAGTTTCAGGTATAAATCTTAGGTACTTATGGAATATATTACATAAATTAAAGTTATAACATAACTCGAATATTCGCTTAAATCGATATCAATTATTATTATTGTAACACAGTAACTAAATTTAAGATAGCATTGCAACGTTTTCTCAATATCTTTCCACTTAACCGGGTGCGTTACGTAGCGTCCATAGATAGCCCAATGGCTCGCATTGATTCAATGTGATCAATAGTTAGGCAACGACGGGCGCGTTGGCTTGTGGATGGGTGACCTCTATTGACAAAATTTCACGGGCGCTACCGTGCTTCGGAAGGCACGTTAAGCCGTTGGTCGAATTTAAATTTTTAAACCATTGATAAACCTTGTCAACGACCTTCGGGTGGCACTTTTCGCAAAATATGTTTACGTCCCGTGTAATAAAATATACAGAGGGCTATTTTAATACACCGGACACAAATTCATTTTATTAACTTTTTACAGGAGAGAACAGCACCAACTACAATATCAATAATGTTGACTTACCTCAAATATTATGATGTAATAACAAGTTTTAATAAAAATTGATACACGATTAAAACATCTCTTTTAGTTTAGAATTAATTGGATGTACTTAATAAATAAATTTAATAACTATTGACGATTGACAAAAAGTATGATAATGATGTTTAGTTCAGACATATTGTAGTGTCAGGGATAGCGTGAATCCTGTTCAGATGTTATTTTAGGACATCTTAATTTTACTCCCAAGACAGTATGTCGTGTTCTATTTTAATCTTATTTACTTTCGTATTTATTGTATTAGGTTTCCTTTTTGAACCTTTGAATTTCATATACGAGTATTAACTATTATTTCATATTCTTAACATGTGCCATATTGTATAAGTACCTAAATACTGTATTTACATTGAGGCGGCATTATTGCTGACGTCAGTATCTATTAATGCAAGAAATTAAACGTATCTACAACTGTTTACTATCTACGACGGGCGCGGTCGGTTTGTGGATGGGTAACCGCTAGTGGCAAAATATCATGGACGCTACCGTGCTTCTGAGGGCACGTTAAGCCGTCGGTCCCGGTTTTTTTCTATGGTGGAAACAGTCGCTAAGCCTTGTCGAAGAACTTCGGGTGGCTTGAGAACATTCGACATTGGATTGGCCACTAAGCCCTCCATAGACCATAGACGTCCAATCCGCATTGGAGCAGCGTGGTGGAGTATGCTCAAGACCTCCTACAGTTGTGCCTGTGGGAGAGACGCGTTCCCAGCAGTGGGACGTCTGGGTTGTAGCTAGTTGTTCTATATAATATGTACCTACTATTCGGAAATACACATGGAATGCAATCATAGGTAGAGAGTTATGTATCGGAAGCTGTCACTAATCAGTGCAATTAGGTGTGTTATCGTCGCACATGGCTGAACATGTAATCACGGCCTATATCTTAAGCCGAATTAATAATGTGACATACTAACAATGTTACAAGCGAAGAACCGTCGGTATACCGGCGATTATCCATATAAATAGTTAAACGGTAGGCCAAAAAAGTACCTAGAGTATTTTTGATTTTATATTATTTAGTTTGAATAGTTTTCGAGTGAGTGCGAGCGTGAAACGGTTTAGTTTAGTCAATGTTCTTTTTAAATTAGTATCTATCTGAACTTAAATTTAAAATAATGAATGATTAAAAAATTAAAAAAAAAAACTTTTTATAATTTTTTTTATTTTCGTGCATTGATTTGTGTGCCAAATTTCAGCTCGATAGCTTCAGTGGAAGTGAGTGAAATATTGATTGCAAGATTCCAGGACATACCTACATACATACATACGAGTGAAGTTAAATAAAAGCTTTTAAAAATGATAAAGTTCTGAGTTGCATCAAAATTGCATCAAAATGTTTACTTAGATTAGACACATATTCGTACATCTGACTCGCTGTATTTCGATCGATCAGGTATTTTGCTAAGACACCAACGACTCCACAACAGTTGAACACCTAGCAGTTAAAATAAACAGTAGTTTTCCGTCCGCAATAATATTTCCTATATCGGACAGTTTCGATTAAAATTCAAAAGCAGACACGTTCCAATAACAGAGGGCCCCGTTCCCATATGAAGTTCAATTTTCTTTCACCCCACAAGCGCTTTGACAAAGCGAGCGACAAGGGCGATATTGTTAGACCATCGGACAGTTTGTCTACACTCCGTTATGATTGTTGCGGTCATTTGGAATCGCTGCGAGATCGCCGCGTGAGACGCGTAATCCCGCTGGGAAGACGTGCCCGGGACGCAAGGAACGGGATTTGCGGGATCATTGGACACCAGACTAGAATCCTGTTGAGGTTACAATACTCCTTGTGCAACGGACTCCCAATCCTTCTTAAACGATTCCTAACTTCTCCATTGTTTCCAATTTAATCGATTTTGTTAACTACTACCTACTTTGATCACAGATCACACAGATAAACAGTGATAAAAGAAGAGCCGTCAACTATCAACTATCAACTATTGTACTAGGTACTGAATTACTTACACATAATAATAATATTTGTATGGTTATAATTTTTGGGAATAATTGTTGTTGCTTAGGTAGGTATATGCTTACATATTTTTTATTTTATGTATGAATTCACGCAGATCGCACAAGCTATGCGATGAGACACAGTTTGGATGAAAATATTCGTATATCAACCATTTTAAAATGGCACTTACGGCTTTTTGAAACTATACACAACAGTGTTTAAATAAATATTCCATGCTAAAAGATGTTAAACCGTGCTGAATTTGTAATTCTACATCAGTGCTTGTCCGAAATGCAGGGTTTCGATGCTTTTAATTGTGTATAAAAGCTGGTCGAAAAGAAAGCTATTGCAATGCAAGGCGTGAGCCATAGATTCGGATTCAGAAGACTTCTTGCACGTCTGCCACGGTTCACTTGCAAAGAACACCGCAGCGAGAAAACCAAATATTTGCTCTGCATCCCAAATAAGAAACTTTGTTGAAGAAAGAGCCATCTTGAAGTTGTGTGGGTCGTATTTCGACCTGTCCGAGGTAAACTTTTCCAGTGTGATCCAGTTCCATCATGCGTTTTTTTATGTTAGTTTGTTTGTTCCTGTGAAGTAATAAACTTCTCTTTGTACCACTACAAAATGGTAGGTATTATAATGTATTGCAATGAAAGATGTAAATAAAGTTCCATATTAAGGTACTTACCTACAATCATTTGCAGACTGTGAAATACTAGGTACTAAATTTTCGTCATAGTACCTATACTAGTATAGTACCTACGTATGAAAGCTTGTAAAGTTGGTTGCAGGTGGGGTAAACCGATTGAGTGTTTCTACCTATTGGACGAAGGGTCTTGAGTTTAACAACTGGAGCAGGCAATTAATCCGTACGTGCGTTGTATAACGAAGTATGATGTCTGAAAACTCTGCGTCACAGGCTCAATCCTAATGTGAGCGTGTGAGTGTATTGTTTATTTTAAAGTAATCAAGCTGGCATATGCTCGAATACGCCAGGGATTAAGTACGCAACTACAGAGTGGAATAATTATGAAATCTTATCATAGAATAATAATACGTCATTCGTTCAGTGAAAATATTTTTCTTGGATATAATTGAACATTTGAAATTTTCAATTTGCGCGCTTTATACGAATAGAAGACGGGAGAGCAGTAACAAAGCTCCGCACGTCTTATTCTGATCATAATATATAATTTTTCATTTCTTTTATCTCTCTCTTTCACGCGTAACGCCGCTAGTATCTTTTATGTTAGCGTGGGATTACATTGTAGAAAATTAGTGCTATTTTTAAAGTCTTTTCATTACTGGATTGTAAGGCTTAGCTTTTGTTCTCCTTGTAATTATATGTCTAACATTGTTGTAGGTATGGATTATTTCTTCCTAAATGTCTGCGACGAGTTGATGACACGAACTTAAAAAGTTATTACAAAATTTCATAATTGTACTTTTTTAATAAAAAAGGTCGTGATAATTTCCAACGTATATCATACGATGCGAATTGATCCCATTCTTTCAAAATTGCTCCTACTTCATTAGAATGATTTTATAGGAATGGGAACAACTTACCTATTTCCTGTGTCTTGTTATTGTTAAATCCTTCACGAGTCTTATGTAGGATAACTCGTAACGAAAAGTATTAATTCTGGACGAAATTTTTCATGGTTACATGGTTTACGCGGGTGAAACGACGTGTTAAGTCTTGTTCAGCATAAACCTAATCCACGTTTCACACAGTTGAACGCTTATCGATCGTGGATCACTCGATGTAGCGTACGGGCGTAATCGTGCCACGCAAATACATTCTGCACTCATTGCGCGCTCTCTGCCGTGCACAGGTTGGCTGTGTGCGCAGGCTCTTATGACCGAGAACAATGGACCGCAGCTTGAACGGGCTTTAGCAGATCTGTGCGATTCGCTCTTACGTGTAGATTAGAGTGATTACAGTCTCAATACGATACTTGTTGCAGATTAGTGACATTTTCTTCTTTTGTTTCTTACAGCTCGATTTATTTTTCTTTCTGATAGTACGTAAGTAATGGTAAAGTAAGAAATATTCCAGATATTTACAAACCATCCATTACACATTAGAATATGACTCGATAATTATATATTGAAAACTGAGATTTAAACGCGGGCCAGCGCTAGTGGGAAGAGATATAAATATGTAGGTATTTAAAAAAAAAGTAATAAACTACAACGCGATTTTTCTTAATGATCTAATCTATTTATAGTATAATTGTAAAACGTTTACCAATGAATTGACGCAAGAATAGTTAACTAAGTACAAAGGACTTGTCTGATAGAATGTGAACCATCAGGTGTGCGGTGGGTCGAACGTGTAGTAACCTGTCATTTTACTCTGATTACAACCTGTGTAACGATGTCTTTGATTTTATTATGTCAATGTACAACAATATTGTTACTGTAATAATGGTTTAAATTTAAATTTAAATGTTGAATTCAAGTTTTGTATGTTGCTGATGACGATAATTTGTAGGTCGAACCTATATAAAACCACAAACTCTTCTGCCGGGTAATAATTTGTTCTAAAGTAATTGTTCCGGTCCAATGGTGCTTTGGTTGGCAAAGTGTGGTTGTCAGAAACTTTTCTAACGGCGATTAATTTAGTCATCAAGGTTATTAATTACAACACATCTGTGATTGACTTTGAATGGGATTACTAAATGGACTAATTACTAACACTAACAAACAGAGCTACTTTTCAATAACAGTACTTGCCTGCTCCTACTAATCCTTTGTGTTGCCTAATATTAAATTACTTCAAACGACGACTAATAATGATGATGATCTCCTTTACATCATTCTTAGATCCAATTAATGTTATCTATGTCCAAGTGGGATTAGAAAATCATGAGGAAATGGTTGAGTTATTCTCCCTGTAGAATAAAGTGGAAGCCGTGCTTTATGACTTCGACTTTGCATAACGACAGATGTTGAAGCAATAAACCCGAATGAGACGTTAATGTTCGCTGCAAATCTATCCTTCCCTTTTCCAAAACAAACCAGGACTTTGATGTACAAACTAAGAAAAGAAGAAAGAAACAAGATTTCATTACTATTAACTAACATTAAATATACTGCTGGTAAGAAACCGCCAAGAAAATGGAAACGTGACGCGGGCAGAGCCGCCGGGAAAGCTAGTTTCCAGTAAATCTATCAAAACATTTGAATATTTCAAGTTAATCGTGGAAGCACTTCAATGAAATCAACTAGTGAACTTTAAGCGCAATATTGACTTACTCAATATGCAGGACTCTTACGTCTAGTGTTTTAAAAATGCAGCACCCCCTCGCATTTAAATTTGGAAAGTTGTCCGGCGCATTCGACCCGGTGCCGGTAAAAGGGTATTACTTATGAATCAATAGTAAATGAGTATCAATGGGAGGCTTTTGAAACTCACCAGTCTCTGTGTGCATTCTCGGCGCATCGTTAATATTGAATTGAAAGTTACTCAGAGTTCATTGTCTCTCGAGTGGCCGCCTCTTTGTATATTATACGTCGACTACTCTACTCAAACGAACTACTCATTTCCTTTAGTCAAAAGTTTCCCTCAATATTATATCAACTCCAGTCTCCGTAATACTATTTCTTTTCATGTCGCTATTACTCTTTCAGAAGACTTTATTCAAAGCAATTTTAATAACGCTTTCTTCAATTTTAAAATTTGTATTATTAAGTGTGGATGTCTCCACTTTGTGCCCAGAAGTGCCGTGTAAAAAGTGCCGTTTTAATAAAGTTGGAGCGTGCATTGTGGCGAAGGAGAGCTCGGACACAGTACGAGTTGAAATTAACCTGACTACTAACTCGCACTCCTGCTATTGTCGAGTGACTGACGCTATCTGATTGCCGTGCGGTCAACGCGGTTATTCTGAGCTTTTGTTGATTTTGTGTTGCACGCGAAACTGCATACACACATAACAAGACGCATCCTCTTTGAAGTTCGTATTTCAGATTCTTAAATACATTTCAGAAAATTTTAAATGTGGTACACAAATTGGATGTTTCAAAGCTAAATAAAACGAGGCAAATTTATGTTTCAGGTGAAATTGCACAAACGTTAGACATAATTAAATGTAAAAACGAGTATCCTGCTTTACTGAATCATCAACGCAAAGTTCAGTTCGCTGAAGCTAGAAATCTAAAAATTGGAGTGTACATTCATTTCATGAAGTAAGCATCCACTACGGACAAGTTTTCAAAGGGCGAAAAATGTGGGAATTTTATTTATGTAACCCAGAATAACTTGCTAACGAGGCAGTGGGCTTGTACACGAGTACTGATATTATTAACTATTATTGTGGTATTAATACAGGTTGGTATCCTGCTGTTTTTGTGTGAGAGGAATGTACAGAATAAACATTTGAATTAATTCATAAGCTTACCAGGCATAGTAAAAATGTACGAGTACTTACGTACGTACGTACGTACGTATATACCGTTTGCAAGGTAGCTCCAAAATTAATGCCCACACTACCCCAGAATACTTCGAAAACTCTGAAAATACATTAAAGTGAGATTTACGTAATATAACTGTTGCATATTCTATTAAAATAATAATAAACCGACTTCAAAACTAAAAAGTAATAAATAATGGTAAATTTGCTTGTGGGCACAGGTGACTGTGGGAGGGCCTACAATCACAGTTGAGGAAAGCATAATCCACGAAACTGCTTCATTGCGAATTGAGTTGTTTATTTATTCACGTAATATTTTTCTGACAGGCCG
>DWTT01000570.1:0-14852 GCA_018250895.1 Carterocephalus mandan
TCAGTCAGTCAGTCAGTCAGTCAGTCAGTCAGTCAGTCAGTCAGTCAGTCAGCTTCTCCTTTTATATATATAGATTTGTGATGCTTCAAGCAATCCATTTAATTAATATTTATAATTTCTTACCAAAAACCGAACCTACCTACTAAGAACATTTTATTAAAAACAAAATATAAAAATTATTGAGTTGAAAATGTTTCGTAACAGAAATTACGCCCGCGTTATTTCCGAGAAATAATTAATCCGTCAAATTAAGTAGGAATTAATATTTAAGGAAAATTTTAAACCGGCGAATACAAATTCATATTATTGAAGCTGAAATTCCCAAAATGAGGGTACGTCCTCTCGTCGCTTTCTAATTATTGTGTCTTAATCCCGAGTTCTCGTTTTTATTTCTTTCAGGTCCCTTACCCTTTGAAGAGACCCTTGGTTCTAATTGCTTTACCTAAAAAATAAAACGAATATCTTCTGTCGACCTGTTTACGGCCTCTTTGCGAGCGGGCACATGAGAGTAGCGGTCAGTGTAGCGGTGCGGTATAACTGCTTAATACTGTAGTGATAGTGAACTTGTAGATCACAACGGAATAAAAATAACAAAAATTTACTCAAATAGGGACTGGGATGGTTTAGTCCAATTAACAGGTGTTTGAATAAGAAAATTAATTGGTCAGTTCTTTAGTACGTACCAGGACTGGTGTAAGGACGGTTAGATAGTTAGTCCTGTTAGTTGTTCTTAGTAATATTTAGTAAAAGTGAAAATTTCATTTATTTCCTTTTCATTTACATTCTCGAAGGCATGTGAAGTGACATAGCGAGCATCATGGTCCACGACTCTCCTCCAATTCAGAGGAAAGAACCGTGTCCTGTGATCTAAACTATTAAACATTATCGCTGTCACTCGACCCAACCCCAACATCTGAAGATAATGACGCTCTGAGTGCACTGGTGCCTAACGGCCTTTATATTATTAGGACGATCCCTTCTCTTGTTTAATTAATTGACGAGAATGCCTTTGCATTATTCGCATCAATCGCATTATAATTATGTTTTTTAGATATTTACTTTTAATTTCGTCCATTACAAATCATAGATCTGTGGGGCAAGATAATATAATTTGCATTTTTTTAATTTAAAGAATTATCTATGATAATTCTTCCAATAAACGGTTTTCCTTTAGAATAGAATAGAATAATTATTTATTTTGCTTTGCACACAAACAAAAATTAATACAAAGAAACAGTTCACATCATCATTTAAGTAGTATATCCCATTAGACCATTATCTCATATCATCATCATCAAACCATGATTTTCTTGTATGTTTATTACAAAGAAACTCTGTTAGACGTTAGTGCACTTATAAATTTAGGTGTACAGCTAATCTATATCGACTATACAAGACTAATAATAGTAGGTATACAAAAGGGAGTACATAAAAAACCTACTAACGAACTGACCAACTAGTGTTCTAATTAACACTGGGTAGCAGCGGATCCTTTGCTAGCTATCCAAAAAAAAGGCGTACTTAAGTCAGGATAAGAATTCTGGCGATTTTGTAGACACTATTATAATAAATTGTTTCAAAATAGCTTGAATTTTTATCAGCAGTATTTACTTGGTAAGAGTGTCAGTTATATAATACGCTGTAATTCCCTATAGAGCGACATTGTCGAGACCGACAAAGCTCTTTAAATAAAGAAAAAAAAAATAGTAGTAAGAGTAAGTACTTCAAAAAAAACGCTTTTTTATTTATTTTTCATGATTCCGTTACATACCAAGCTAATAAAAGCGTGTTAAAAAGGGTTCGGATGGTTATAACCACCTTCACAAAATTATTTTTGATATTGCCCATACCTATTATAAAGTTTGCTATTCTGTCATCCTTTCAGCGTACACAGTGCGTACATGTGTTGTCAACCGCGTGTGTGATATGTTGGCAATGGCGATGTACTTACATCACCACCTGGTGTTAAAAGATTCCGCGTACTTCGAACTTTAAATTCAAAATTAACGATGATAATTACATATATAAATTAAAAACTTTATTAATTACCAAATTAAATTCAATCTATTTATAAAATGGATGGATGGTATTTGGAAAACATTACTTTCCATTTTATTTAGGTACCTAAGTAAAGTATTCGTACGATTTCCAAAATCATAGTTTTTAATTTATGATACACATTTAATTCCGCATATTGTAAGGGGCAATTCTCGTTGGGTCAAGACTCGAACTAACCCAATGGTAGAGAATGCCGATGGTAGAGAAGTCCAGCCTTCGTAAAAACTGTTTGGTTTTTTATAATAAAGAAAAAATAATTATTCACCTATAGACCAAACTATTTGTACCGATAATGTTTCCTCCCAAGATAATAGCTAACTGGGTATTTAAGAATCAGCTGATTTATTGTACCAGGTAACCTGCAACCCTGTTAATGTCAGAAAAACCAGCTAGTTTTTGTCAGTTACAATGCAAATGTTCCATTTTCGAATATTTAGATATTTTTTATATATTAAGGCTCCTGTGTGTGTGTTTGTATGTTATGCACGCAAAACATTTTTTATTATTACTATGATTGCTTACATTACTTATTGTAAAATTGCAAAAAGCAAAAGAGCCTTACAATTCATAATCATGAACTTCTAATTTAATATGCTTATCTGATTGTAGCCATATTACCATATCCTTGTTCCCATGTGATGTCATATTTGAATAATGGACAAGCAACGCTTGACACGCTATCGGCCGAATCCGGCCAGGCAACACCATGTAGTGACATATGAATGAGATTAAAAGGGTTAGGTTATAATCACACATTTATTTTGTGTACATACATTATTGTAAAGTTACAATACTTTATTTATAACAGTGTATGGTCTAAACCCTCATTTTTCTGCGACCTGAGTAGTCTATATCTACACTGTGCAAAATGATTTTTGGGTCACGAAAAAGTGTGATTAAAAAGAGGGTTTAAGTCACACAGTGCTATAAAATACTCATAGCTTAAGTTGATCTGTTCTAGCAACTACACAATGTGCAACAACATAATAATGTAATGTACTATTTACTAGCTTTATATTAAAAAAAATACAAAGGCTGACTGCAACTTAAACTCCATACTAATTAACACAATTACCTATATTCTCTTGTGAGTGAAATTGGAACATTACTGCTTGCAGTGAGCCATGAAGAGAAACGTTTCATTTGCCTTATAGGTTAAAAAGGCTATAGGTAGTATCATTATATCTCAGAAAAATCACATCTAATAACTTCTTGATTATTTTCTTCTGAACTTTCTTGATCTATGATTATATTTCCCTCTATTCCTATTTTCTTCATTTTATTGATGAATTAATGCCTTTGATTTATGTACTTACAAGCTGAAACAGGCTTATTGTCAGCAACTATTAAAGTTGAAAGGTATATTTGGCCAATATTTGGGGCGCTCCTTATCACTTTCATTGATAAAATCACACAAGAGAGATGTCTCTAAGGCCAAAACCCTCTCCCAATTATTTCCATAGAGTTCAGTCATCCTAGCTTGCCTTTCTTCTGATGTTTCTAACCTTTCTTCTACAAGATTTTGTTTTTCCTCTGCTTCGCGCTTAGCTTTGAGTTCTTCTCTTTCTCTCCGGGCTTCCTCTCTATACTTAACATTTTGCTTTAAAAATTCTATCCATTCTTCACTAACTTCAAAATTATCGTCTTCTGCTTCTTCTGCTTCTTCCGATTCCTCTTCAGATTCCGACGATTCAGACGAAGCCTGGGCATTAGATGTAGAGTTGTTTCCGGACTGTTTAAAATGATCATCCTTAATAATGTCATGGAGTATCTTATTCTCGTACTGGAGAGCCATGGCTCGAGATTTCCAATACGCTACCTGATGCTTCAACTGCCAAGTTGCTGCAGCAGTGTAATTTTGTGCCCAAGTTGACATAGCGAGGCTTAGATTCAAACCACCTTGTTGAGAGTTTCTTGGTTTTTTATCACTTTCAGAGTGGGTAGAATTCCTTTTACGTTTTCTATTCTTTTTGCCCGCAACGCTTTTGTTTACATTCTTGGGTTTGTTACAGAACATGTTTTCTGAACTTTTGTGAAGTTAATTTTGACAGTTTGACACATGAACAAAGCAATGGCAAAAGCATCAAAAAGGATGCAGTCCATGGACTTAAAACCTCCACGGCAAAACCTGTGATAAACAAAAATGAACATAACATCGGTTAATTTAAAAGTACTACTTTACATTACACATAATAAAATACAAACTCGGTAGAGATACTACGTGAGTACTTGCTTCGTGTGTCCCGTCACAGATTACCGTTGAGCGTAGAGTCCAATTCATAGCCATGATAATTAATGAAATATTGTCGGTTGTTGCCGTAGATTAAGAATGAACAGTTTATCTGAACCCAGACAGGGTTGGATTTTGAATCGTTTGGCACTAATTTAAGAGTGGGACGGGGGAAGGGGGGAGACCGCTCTAGCCCCCATACCTCTCGCAATACAAGGTAATGCACCATTCTTGAAAAAAATGAAAAAAAATCTTTCTTTCTTCTCCTCCTCGTCCTTTTTCTGGAGCTATGAACCGACTCATGACTGATGTGTCATAACCTTTGAAAGTAATAGATACATAGAAGTATTAGATTTTCCTTGCTTAAAGTCCTTCATCACAACCCTTTCTTTGTCATACTGTTGGGCACGGGTCTCCTCTCAGAACGGGAGGGCCGTTCTGAGAGGAGACCCGTGCCTTAGTCCACCACGCTGGCCAAGTGCGGATTGTCAGACTTCACATGCCTCCGAGAACATTAGAAGAACTCTCACGCATGCAGGTTTATTCACGATGTGTCCTCACCGTTACAGCAAGTGACATTTTATTTCATAAATCGCACATAACTCAAGAAACGTCATTGGTGCATGCCGCTGGGGTTTGAACCCGGACCGCTCGAGTGAGAGGCAAGTTCGATAGCCACTGGGCTATCACCGCTAAGTATATAGTCCTTAGACCCATGATAATAATATAGTAAATCCTTGCAAGGCGGCGGCTTGCTTAAAAGTTTTCATGAAATGCGCAAGAGATGAATTCATTCATATCGTACGATGTGAATTGTCAATTCGAATTGATAAGAACAACGAATGGATCGTGATTTCAATTTCGATTTTTGAGTGTATGATTTAATTCTTTTTTTGTTTGGGTTTTATAGTAAATTCGAACTGTCATAAGTTTATGACTAATTCTATATCAAGATTTTAGTCAACCAATCGTTTTGTGTTTTCTTCTTTGGTGTGGTGGGGTATTGACCGATGAAATTATTCCAACTTTTCTTATCTTAACACCACACCACAGAATATAACACAATCACAAAACGATAAATTCTTGACAGCGAATTTGTCACTACTGTCACTAATGAGAACACACAGTTCGAAGATGCTGCCAAACAAAAAATCACTCAATCATTGAAAATAATGACCCAATCGATAAGTTCTTATGAATAACTTAAATCAGTTGAATTAGCTGTTGGACAAGTCATATCGTACGATATGAATGAATTCATCTCATGAAAACGTAGCATTGCCCACTCACTACACAGATTAACTTATTAGAATAGAAGGTATATAGCTCACTCCATAGATCTATCTCCACTCTGCCTCTGTCAGTGTCAGTCAGATGACAGAACTGACTGAAAGAAAAGCAAAGCAATAGCAAAATTAGCAAAACTTACAAGTACCAAATTCACAAATTAATGGGTTATTGTTATTATTATGATTAAATTCATTTTAACGTACATAGTGATTACTTGCATAGAGTAACTTAAACATACAGGAAATTACTTGCTCTTGCTCAGCTCAGTGTGTGTCATTATTTATTCACAAATCACATGATCACAACATTCACACAACACACACACGGAGTGACAATACAAAGCAGTGCAGAAATACATTTTGAAATTAAATTATTTAATGTATTAATATGAGTAATATTAACCGGTGCCGCACGTGTTTAGACGATAAGAAAGAAATGAGACACAATCAAACAGTTATAAAAATAGCAGGTGAAGACATTCGATTATCTGATATTTTGGACAATTTTTACGACTACAAGGTAATAAACTTTTGTTCAAAAATCTTCAATAAAAACTTTGTACCTATTTCATAATAAGTAATGTTTCGTTTTTCATTATTAAATAAGTACTAAGTGAGAAATGGAAATACACAATACATGCTTTGTAGCAAAATAAATAAGTGGAGCATACAAGTGACAGTATGCGACCCAAGAAATGGAATGAAATTGGGAGGGAGGACGGCATTCGTCTAATCCTGGGGCCATGTTAAACTAGTCCCAATCGAGAGAAACCACTGGAGACAGCTTGCGGAGGCCTATGTAAGGGCACGCCGAGTTTCAGGACTTAAGTTCTTACATAATTTTAAAAAAGTCATCATGTCTTCCCACTGTTCGGAAATAAATGGCTCTATTATTATTATTACTAATGTTTCGTTTCAGATATCAGCAGACGATCAACTTCCCCAAAATATTTGTATTGTATGTGTTTATCACCTTACAGTAACATATTCGTTTAAAGTCCTTATAAAAGATAGTGTTAAAGCCTTGGAGAAAAGCATAGATCTCGAGGAATTAAAGAGTGACAATTACAATTCAAATATTGACCCAGATGATGATGACTTTACTGATGATTATCTAACTGACTACTTTAAGTTTGGAGACTTTAAACCCGAGAAGTCTGATGATTTAAAAAACAAAAAGTTATATTCCAAGAGGTATAGAACTAATTTGGTCAGCAGGCATCCAAAAATGCTCAATGAAGTATATTGTGTAGAATGCAAAGAAAAATTTACCTCAGTTCAATCTCTAAGTCAGCATTGCGTGAATGCCCATCCAGTACCATCTACTTTAGTGACTGGAATAGCTGAATGTGATTATTGCAATCAAAAGTTTGAAGATTTCAAATCACTTCAAAAACATATCAAGCTGCACATTACACCGTATGTGTGTGAGAATTGCTGGGATGGCTTCAACAGCATTAGTGAAATGGGGTCTCACATATGTCCAGTGGAACATTTTAAAAAAAAAGAAAGGGTTTTAATGCCCTGCGATCAGTGTGGAAAATCATACCCTCCAGGTTATATAAAAATACACATTCGTACACATGGCAATGACTTGCGATATGCCTGTAAATACTGTCCAAAGAGATTCAAAGTTCCATGCAGCCTCAGCTCGCATGTGTTATGGAATCACAAGAAAACAAGAAATCACAAATGTCACATTTGCAATGGCATGTTTGTGTCTGCGAGCCAGCGCAGTACACACATCCGTACACAACATTTACATGAGAAGAATCATGCTTGTGAAACATGTGGTAAAAAATTCTTCTCCAAGTCAGATGTGCGTCGGCATGCTGTAAAACATACTGGGGATAAAAAATTTCACTGCGACTTGTGTAATAAATCCTTTCAAAGAAAATATGGGTTAACTGTTCATTTAAAATCACATGTGCAAATCAACTCGTATCCAGAAATTAAAAAAAGACTGGAGTCAAACATAGATACCAAATTTAAGTTCTCAGAGTGAGAATGTCTGTGATGTAGGTGGTATGGATGGTCATTCACATGAGTCAAATCAAATGACACAAAACAGTTAAATGTGTACCTTATGGTACAAAGTACAAACTCAAAATTGTAAAATCAAAATGCTTTGTTTAAATAACATTATTAAGGATCCATCCATACATCCATTCAAATTATAAATTTGAAATCCAGCTGTTAAATACTTACTAATTATATTGTGTTAAATATTTTTTTATTGTTTGTATAATCACACCCCTCCACATTGACCGATCACCTACATAAGTACCCACCAATGCATTCAATTACAATGTTACTCCGAATAAAGGAGTTACAAATTAAATTAAGTATGTAGAGATAGTAATAGTAGGATACTAACGTAGAGATAGTACTTAAATACTTTTGAAAATTGTCTTTACTTTTCTTTTCTTTTAAATTTTCCTTGCTTTTCGAATGTAATCTTACTGTTGGCTCGACTGACCTCTACAGCGTCACCGAACAGCATGGTGAGCTTCAAGAGCTCAACCACAAAGGGATTAACTCCTATATTGCGTGATTGATATAATCGTACGAGCCTCGGCTTAAGTCAGCGCTGTTTGTAAACCTCCTATAGAAGAGGATCGACTCGGGGGGATACAAGTGTCGGCACGAAAGAGAATGTAACTTAACGAAATTCGGAGGGGATAGTCGCGCATGGGATATTAATGCAGGGGACATAACGACTGGCACACCAGTGACACCAGTCACTATTTAACCTTTGATGGTCGGTGGGAAGGTCCAACAGCTCTCTATGAAGCGGTCAGCCTTAAGGGGCGCGTGCATGCAATGGCGCTATTTTTCCTAAAATGAGATGCAGCACATTGTCGGCACAGTTATATATAAAACGCGCCAACCGGATCAAAAACTCATCCAGTGACTCCAGCTAGAAGTCGCGCGCAATCACCGTGTACCGGACATAGCACCGCAACCACAAACTACTAAGGGACCGCAACTGAACTGACTGAAGCCATTTTTATCAATTTTGTCAACGTATCTGTGGTCAACAGAACGGACGCTATAACCTGTGATGCTGGACACTTTTCTCGACAAATGAATGACATTGAATTGACGTCATTGACACATTTGACAATTGACAAAACAAAACTGAAACCATGAACGAATTAAATTTACTTAACACAAGTAAAATGTACTACATACATAAGCAGGGAAATAGTGTAAATCGTAGTATCTCTTATTAGTTTGTGGTGTAAATAAAAAAGGATAGAAGATAGATGATAGTTATATACTTTGCAAGGAAAATCTTTGTCCTCCTCAATGCAAACTATCAAAAGCAAGACGAGTAAAGGAAAAGAACGGAAATCACTTCGTTAAATACAGATCGGTACTTACAAAAGCTACTCCAAATACTATGAATTATAAAGACCGGTGTAGAACATGCTTAGGTTCTGATAGAGAAATGCGACACTTTCAAACTGTGATCAAAATAGCAGGTGAAGGTGTACGATTATCAGACATATTAGAAAAGTTTTACAATTACGAGGTAATGTATCACAAAACCAAGTACACTGTTAAGTATATTCCATTTACCTAGGCAGATAACCTATTTCCAGCTAGAAGCACTTGCTTCTAATCATATCATCATCAGCTAAACACCCTTTAATGCAGATGGGCAGACATGTCTTCAAGAACTTTACACAGAATTGAGGCATGCAGGTTTACTTGTGATATTTTCAACATTATAAAAGTTGAAATTAATTTTATTTAAACGTCCAACTTAGAAATAATATTGGCTGTAATTGTAATAAAATAAGAAATAACCATTTAATTTTCATGTATTTAGTAGTAACTATTAACACTAAGTAATATGTATATAACTTATCACTACAGATTTCACCAGAAGACCAATTTCCGGAAAATATTTGTATCAGCTGTGTTCATCACCTAACAATAACATACTCATTTAAAATTCTGATAGAAAATAGTGCTAAAACATTGTCCGAGAGTTGCATGTTAGCTGATTCAACAAGTGACAATTATGATCTTAATATTGAGTATGAACCAAATGACTACAAAAAAGTAAATAAAAGTTCTACTACTGCTTCAGATGAAACTAATTTGGTGTTTTGTGTTGAATGTAAATTAGAATTCAATTCAGTGAAATCGTTAAACAAACATTGCATAATCACCCATCCAGTTAAATCAACTGTTGGAAGAGATTGTGATTATTGCAATGAAAAGTTTGAAGACTTTAGATTGCTTGTAAGGCACAGGAAGTTGCATCTGAAACCTTATCTGTGTGAGAACTGCTGGGATGGCTTCTATACTTTGAATGACTTGAACACACATGCGTGCCAACCAAACCAAAATAGGGATAAGAAACGGGAAAGAGTTTTACGGCAATGCCACCAGTGTGGAAAATCTTATCCACCTGGATACATACGAATCCACATGTTAACTCACAGTAGTGACTTGCCTTACAGCTGTGAGTATTGCCCCAAGAAATTCAAGGTGCCAGGCAGCCTCAACTCTCACATACTATGGAATCATAAAAGGACAAGAAATCACAAATGTGAGGTTTGCAATGCTACATTTATTTCATCGAGCGCCCGAAGTTCACATGTGCGTAAAAATCATTTGAAAGAAAAGAAGTACGGCTGTGAGAGTTGCAGTAAACGGTTTTTCTCAAAGTCTGAGCTGCAAAGGCATTCTTTAACACACACAGGAGTGAAGAACTTTCACTGCCACATGTGCGATAAGTCATATCAAACTAGATATGGGCTGAATGTTCATCTGAAATCTCACACACAAAATGCACACAATATATTGGATTTGTAAGTTTATATAAGAGCAATCCATCAGAAGAAAGAAGAAGAGAAGAAAGAAGTACAAATAATATTGTTATGATCTCATTTTTATGTTAAGGCATATTTACAATTTAAGTATACAATAAACTAATATTATATGAAGTTATTTTCCATCTATTTATTTCTGTGAAAGCAAAATGTTTGTTACTTACCGAAATTTAATACCATTGTTAGCAACAAGGCAGATTGTCTGTTTCTCTGTAGTCCTACTGGTATGACCAGTAAGAATAATTTGTCACGCTAGTCCTACTATTTATTATCATACTAAATATTGTGAAGGAAGTATACAGCACCTGGTATTTGGTTTTAATTTAAAAAAAAAACTAGATTACAAACGTAAATTCTGCTTTAAAACACGAATTTTCAGTGCAAACTGCCAGACCATATTGGAAGGCATTGAATTTATAAGATCAAAACAATAATAAACATTGGTTAAGTTGTTTAATATCCCATCAAGTACCTAGTACCACCACACTGTTCCCCACCTACCAGAAAGTACCTGTTGTTTTTTTAAAATAGCAGACACTTCAGCTTTGAACAAGGCTCATTTAATGGTCAGAGGCGTTTTCAGGAGGTAAAGTGTAACTAGAAATCACGTCTTACCAACAGGAAAACAATAGTTTAAAAATATTTTATTACATGGCAGAAATGATATACTCTATCACTTCTACCTTCTGCAATGATGGATACAACAGCTTTCCCCGCGACTAACGTGCGGAATTACTTCTACCTTAAAGGCTTTATTTTTTTTAATATAATGCCTTTATCAACGGTAAGCTACACCAATATAGCTTCACCCGCAGTCCGGTCGTTTAAAAATCGAACGATTATTTTCACCATTTCTCGGAATCCGTGCAATTTTCCGGGAGAAAGTCCCTATAAATCACACTTTTAACCGTATAGTAGCATATATATATATATGCAGAAAATCACATCGATACATCATTCCGTCGAGGAGAAGGACAAACAAACATCCAAAAAAATCGATTATAAATCGAAAGATTATTACAAGATTTCCGTGTATTTCTACAGGAACCGTACAATTTTCTGAGATAAAAAGTAGTAGTCCAGGCTCTATCCTATATCAATGCAAAAAATTACGTTGAGGCGGAGGACAATCCGACACACACAATCCCATTTATATTATTAGTAAGGGTATTATTGGGGTTGAATAACAAAATAAGACAGGTACTAATAATTTTATTAAAGTAGTTAATTATACAAACAATATAAACAAGAATACGACAAAGTTATTCACATTAAATGAATGGTGCCACATAAGAGTGGCCAGTTGTTTGTAAACAAGCCAAATCCCATTTAAAAAGAAAAATTAAATTTATCCGAAATAACAAAAGTTAATTACATTTCCAAGATACACTGAATGTTCATTCGTTAAGGGATCTCTTAATAACTACATACTAAAATCAGGCACGTAAGGCAATTTCGTATTCGTATAGTATTAGAGTAAAGTGATAAACTAAATTTAAGAATCCATGACATCAGCACCATATTATTAATAATAGTTAACTAAAACAAATCTATACAATTTGAACTTTTTTTAATTTCAGGTTCATCGTGATGAATTTTAAATTAATAAAGAAATCATAAGATTACATAACCAATATAACATAGCGAGTAATACTTATTTTTTTAAAAACGCCTATCGCACATAAAGTACTTTCAGCGAAATATACAAAAGAAACTGATAAGACACCTCTTAAACCAAATTATATAATAAAAACAAGACATTTATGTACCTTATACCTAAATATGAATATGTACTTAAAATTGACATTTCATTTTAATTTGGTAAACCAATCACAAATAGGTCCTTGTATTTTATTCCAAATAATAGCTCTTCTTCAGCAGTGTAATAAATTTACAAAAACAATTTATGCACGAACATTTAGTTTATATAAAAATAATGAATAACAAGTATAAACTTTGAAAAAACTGTAAACAATATTTTCAAGGAACTTTCAAAACTATTGATTTTCTTGGTCGATCGGTGGGAGTCTATTGCTGTATATTAGTTTTGGTAATTGTAGATTAAAATCTATCGTGGATTTGAAAAGTTTTTTATACACATACTATTTTACACGTGATTTTTGCCGATATTGTAAGATTTTAAAATAAACTATTTGTGTTATATGCATACTTATTTTTTTATTATACGCTGCTCAGGTTACAGCCTTTCGTTCTCTAATCTGAGATACGTTGGTTTTATATATTTTGAGGATAAAAATTTAAAAAAAAACATTAAAATTATTTATTCTTATTTGATAATCAACCTCCAGACTCCAGATACATATTATAAAAAGGCAAAAAAAAATCAACAAAAACATTTCACGTATAAAACCTATGTGTGGAATAATTTGAAATATGTCTCTGCGTCTTTTTTTTTTAAATTAAATTTCGCGCCAAAATATGGCTATGGCGGCTAGACACCTTCACCCTACATCGTTTCTCGGTGAATGATACTCATGTGTTTCAACTTAACCAGGGCTATACGCAAATCACGTAGACGTGATTTTAGAATAAATCAAATCAAAATCAATCACGTACAGTGTGCGTCACCACCAGACACAATAATGTAATGCCGAACAATGTGCGTGCTTGGCTCAATGTGTTAAATCCCTTATGTTTAGTTATGGACACAATAAAATAAGTTTCCCATTTCCCTTCGATATAGAAAACCATAAGAATTAAATCGCACAAGCTTTTTTTAAATTTGATTTCAGAATAATTTTGAACTTATTCACTAAACATGAATGTCATGAAAAGTTAGTGATAAATGCAATTTTAAGCAAGAAACAACCCCACAATACAATAATTTTGTTTTCTTAACCTCTTACCGACTCTTTCGACCATTACTAACATCGCCATTCAACGGGTTACAAATACAATATTAATTTAAAACGAAAATAAACTGGCAAGGATAAGTAAGTAATAATAATATCAATCAAATATAATTTTTATCACATAGTACCAGTGAGAGCCAAGCAAGAAATATATAAACTCTATGAAACATGTATAAAAATATAAAATTATCACTCTGTCCAGTCTGTGCGACGCATCTTCAATGCCCCCGTACGATGATACGACATTTGTGTAGTATTCGCTAGGCCAGAAGTGCCAAAACGGTTTTTGTAACAACTGATATCTCTAATCCATTATATTCGAGTGTAACCTGCAAAATAAAAAATTTAAATGTGATAGTGGTTTGAAATTGTTGGAATCACGGTTCCGCACATGATGCTCAAACGCATTTACCATAGAGATAAAAAAGGTTCCCTACCTATCGCTTCGCTGCTTCGGCTCGACCCATATAAGTCCCACTGCTGGGCACGGGTCTCCCCCACAGACACTGCTGCGGGAGGTCTTACGAGGCTTAACGACTGTTTCCAGCATTGAAAACAACCGGGACCGACGGCTGTACGTGCCCTCCGAAGCACGGTAGCATCCATGTAATTTTGCCACTAGCGGTCACCCATCCACAAACCGACCGCGCCCGTCGTTGCTTATCTCTTTCGGTCACATTGAATCGACGCGAGCCATTGCTATGGACGCTCCCTACCTATATTTCTATGTAATGCGATATTTAAATCCATCTATTTAGCGCCATCTAGTGTATAGATTACGCCTTTTTTCTCAGCGACTACTAGTTATTATTATTTGTTGTTATAGCGGCGATATTACAGTTCGACGACTTAGTGGCGCGGTGGTGAGTGATCCTGTCTGCCGAACCATGGGTCCCGAGTTCGAATATAGGTGCAGAAATTTATTTCGCAGATAAATATTTGTACGCGGCTTCACCACTAACATCACAATCTTTTCATTGTTCCACCGTTGAGCACGGTTCTCCTTTCGAAGTGGGAGGAATTAGATCAGTGATTGGTAGACTTCACATGTCTTCGAGTATATTATGGAGGACTCTCAGGCATGCATTCCTCACAGTGTTTTCCTTCACAGTTACAGCAGGTGACATTTAATTTCATACTGTACTCGGATCACGAATGTTGAATTGTGTGTCCGCTATCAACAAACGACAAGCGGACGGATGGAAAAACGAAAAATCTCAACCAGGACTAACTTAACCCTCTAAAGATCAAGTTCATCTATAACGGTGTATGATGAACAAACAAGGAGTCTAGCATTCAGGCAACATTGAAGTGGTAGTGAAAAAATTATTCATCTAAAAAGTTGAAAGCGTAGTATAAGTAGTCCGCTAGTATAAGTAGCGCAAATAAACCGCTTTAATAACCTTTTTTATAATAGCATGTTAAAAATCTTAATAAACAATTTTTTTATTAAATTGTAGTAATTTATTTTGGAATGACGACCTGAAGAAGACAGCGGGAAACCGTTGGATTCAGAGGGCGCAGGATCGGGAGGAGTGGCGACGATTGAGGG
>DWTT01000571.1:0-14849 GCA_018250895.1 Carterocephalus mandan
GCGTGTGCGGCTGCCGCGCGCGCGCCCGGCCGGAGCTCCCGCTGGAGGCCGAGCCGCCCTGCCTGCAGTTCTGGGGCCTTCCTGTCGGGACGGGTGAGGCCGGCAGCTCACGTAGCTCTCCTCCTCCTCCTCCAGTGACGGAGCCGCCGGCGCTGACCCGCGTGTGCGGCTGCCGCGCGCGCGCCCGGCCGGAGCTCCCGCTGGAGGCCGAGCCGCCCTGCCTGCAGTTCTGGGGCTTTTCTGTCGGGACGGGTGAGGGTGATCGCTGGTGGCAAATTTTCATGGGCGCTACCGGGCTTTGTATGGTGCGTTTAGCCGTCGGACTCGGTTGCTTTTAATGGGAAATCCTAATCCAATCCTTGAGCCTTGTGGAAGACCTTTGGCTTACTTGAGAACCTTCAACGCTGGGTTGGCTTCAGCGTGGTAGAATATACCCTACACCTCCCGCAGCAGTGCAGAAGACCCGTGCCCAGCATTGGGACGTCTATGGGTTGTAGCTAGCTATATTTTATTCTAATCCTGTGCAAAGATCGCTTATAAACTAAACAGAGTTATCACGAATACCGCTAAGACCTAAGCCGTATCAAATACCTCACAAATGAGCAGCGCAGCGCTCGCTGGCCCGAAGACTGCGAAAGGCTAAACACTCATGTTCTTTTGCCAGTGCGGTCGCGGCGGGTGACGCTCCGCAACGAGGCGGATGTCCCCGCGGACTGGGCGGCCGCCGTGCGCCGCTGGCCGCGCCGGCAGACCAGGCCGCTGGCGAAAGGTAGCTCATTCTAAATTATTCTAAATGTAACCATACAAAATATAAATCATAGAACACGAGTGACGAGTGCGCTGCCCCTTGTTACCACACGAGTTCCGTGTACTAGGTGGAGAGCCAGGCACAGATAACTTGGCCGGACAACCCACCAACCACCCATTGCTCCTCCAACCTTACGGTTATATGGAGTCCATATAACCGTAAGGTTGGACCTAAGCGTGGGAGGGCGCACCAGTAAGACAGCATTTGGCTGTGAAGTTCAGTGCGCCTTCTTCTCTCCCTACAAATTGGCCGGACACACACCCGGAGAGCGAACACCTAGCAGTCGCCTTTGCGTTTGGTGTTTGTACTGGTAACGAGTCGCCTGGGTTCGATGGCTGCTCGTCCATTTACCGCGAAGGCAGGCAGAACAAAATTATTAAATGTTCCTTACCACCTTACGTCTTTGTCGTAAACGAAACTCACTGCCCGGAGTGGGCTGACTCGGAGAATAAAAGGAACGGCGGGAAGTTATGCCAATTATTATGCGCATAAATTGACAACTCGTCTGAAACTTCCACAGCTCCAATCCCTGGAATACAGCACAAAGAATTTTTTGCGAAACGTCGAAAGAGAATTAAAGAATAAATCGCCAGTATTTTATAAAATGAAATACGCCAGCCGTTATGTCAACTCGATTGTATCTCGAGAATCCAGTCTTCAATATTATTCTACTACTTGAAGTCACATCCCTCATTCGCACGCTTTGCCGACTGTCGGAGGACTTTGCTCATAGTCAGCGAAGCGAAAGAGCGTGTTAAATTAATGATATACCTAAAGGGTTATACTCGTAATGTCGCGTTGATAGACGAAATGATTTTACAGGTTTTTGTCCATTTCCACGAGATGCAATTTTCTGGCATAAAAACTACTAAAGCCGTGAAGTTCAGTGCGCCTAATCTACTAATTCAACTCTCAACTTCATCTACTAATGTAACTCTCCAGGCCCTTCACTGCATCTATGCAAAAAATCTCGTCGATCAATCATTCCGTTAAGGCGGAGAAGGACAAACCAACAAACCAACAATCACACATTCCATTTGTACATTGGTAAGGATAAGGATTAAACAGTTCTGTGTGTAGCACCGGCGTGGTTTGGGTAGAATCACAGCCTAATGAGAATGTTCTCGGGGCGAGGGAGGGGGGTAGCCGTACCGAACTACCCAACACTCGTTCGGTACTAGCAGGTCGATTGACACATTTACCTTACACATGGAACATACTAAGTAATAAATAAATTACTAAAAAGAATTCCTTTGCCACTAAGTAGTTCTACCGTGGTAGAAGCTCGCTGGCGGTGGGGCGCGCGCCGTCGCCTGAAGGAATTTAAATAGATTAAGTTCTATTTGCTCCCGAGTTCCAAAGTCGGGCGTTCGAGCGGAGCTGCCCAGAACACTCCGTGCCGCGGGCCCGTTCCTTCCCGTTGACCGGACCGGGAACTAACACTGCTGTTTGTGTTGTGGGAATACAGACATGGGTTTGATTTATAATTATTGAGGTCCTGCATGGCCACCGCATTGGCGGAATTTGGTTTGACTGTCGCTTTTGTGAAGTGAAGAAAAACGTCTTCTATTATATTAGGACATATATAGGTACTAGTGGACGCCCCGCTTCGTTCGCGTGGAATTAGACTGATAATAAATTCTTCTTAACGCGTTAACTTTAGGTCCATAAATTTGTAATAATCCGTAAATGTGTAATCCCCTATGTTTATTTTACACCCTTATGGGTAACATTTTTATAAACTTTGAATGCCAGTAAATTTATGTCTAATCATTTATAATATTAGTATTTAAGCTATATATAGGTATATAGGTATTCTATGAACGTTTTCTTATGTAATACAAGTTTCCCAACTCGACAAATTGGCTTCGAATCAATTTGTCCCACGTTTCCATCGGCAGATTTCCGCTCTCGGTTCGGTCCAGCCTCGATACAATTGGAAATTCATACAATACAAACGTTCCACTTTAAATTTATTGACTGTCACGAGCTATTGGCATGAATGCTGACTATAGAGGAATGTTTTGTACCTACTTTTTATATTTGAGAATATTTTAGTTTAATTAAAACTAAACAGTTCCCTTGATATAATCTGAGAAATATTATAATCATTGCAATAGAGACTTAGTATTATTCCAAGGTTCAGTTAGAACTCATTGCATCTTGCGCTCTCATTGTATTCCTAGCCGGTTAGTTCGTTGAAGTTTTGTTTAAGCCTGCTCGATTGCCTTGCATGCACCTGCATAGTTTTAGCTATAGAGTGTTTTGTCTCCTTCACTCAAACTCAATTAAGTATTTGAAAGAAACTGACAAAACACTTGACGGTCATGATAGGCTTATTAATTTGTTACGCTTAAGGGGGTAAGATTATATCTATGGATTAACGAAGCCCTAAAGCAAAACATGTATTAACTCTTATTGTATTAGATCAACTACAGATTAGGCGGTATTCACAATGAAGTCTTCCAAGCAAGCCTTAAAGTTAGAACCCAACTCCCTAAAATGTAGTGGTTAAAGGAAAAAAAGTCGTAAAGCTCCTTCGCGCGGCCGGTCAGAGCCGGTCAGAGCCGGTCAGAGCCGGTCAGAGCCGGTCAGAGCCGGCGATACGAGTTTTCATGCAATTTACAGTATAATTGAATTCATAAGTGCTCCTGAGTGCTCCGTCGCTTGTGTGGCAGACGTTAATGAATGTGGGAGAATGAAATTACACTTCCGTTGAAATACAGCGCTAGGTCAGTCACATTATTTAGGCATGAATAACCTAAACATTGAAAGCATGGTGTATGGTTTATTATCCACATGAAAAGTTATAAGAATATTTAATCGTTTAACGCTTGCTAATTGCCATACGCCGGGATCCAATTCAGACTTCTTGCAACTTTCGTTTTAGAAAAAATTATCAAACCCAGGCCCTCATATAGCGGCTTCCCACGGTCCGTGATTTTGCACATTACCACGGACGGCCGCACCGCTATGAACCTGCGCTGCGCTTTTACCACGGAGCGTCGCGTCCGTCCACGATATCACGTGCCGGATTCGTCAAAGAAATAAGAGGGCTTTTTCCAAAGGCGAAAGATTTATACGTTTTGAAGGGAAACCTTTCGTCCCGGTAGTAATGCGCAAGCGATCCCGTGACGTCTCACATCAACGCTGACGGTGCCGCTGGGTTTTAGTGGGTATTCCGTTTTCGGTGAGTCCCACATACCCGCCCGTCACTTACGACCGGGCGGGATGCGTAAAATGCATTTCCCAGCGAAAAAAAAAGGGCTTTTTCCAAAGAAGCTTCGTTTTCACTTCTCCCACGTCAGTTCTATTTTCACTTCTCTCACGTCAGTTCTATTTGAGAATGCGCTGCGACCTTTAGGCGATAAACACATGGAACGTTCGCGTATTGCCTCACAACATAACAGTCCGCAATCTGCCTCAAGCTAAGCAACGTCGGTGGAGACGAAAGGCTCGCGGCGTTGAAACGTTGAAATGAAAGTTTTCACGGCAGCCCGTGGCTATAAAGTGTTACGGAGAAAAACGCAATTAGAGAAACTACGCGAGAACGCGTCTCATTTTATGAAAATGTTACCAAGCCACGCTTGCGCTGAAAGTGTCTTAGAAATAGTACTTTTATTTGAATCAAAAGAACGTTGGAAACGAAACGAAACGACTACGTTGTTGGCCTCGTGGCTGCGGCCGATTACCGCGGGAAAAGCATTATTGTTTCTATTTTAATCGTAGAAGGATAACCTACGCAGATATTACTTCCAACTAAGCCAACTATTAAAACTCTTTTGCCAGTCTTGATCCGATAGGTCCAAAATTTATTTATTACCTTTGGAAATTAAATGTAATGTGGAAATTCACGTCTATCCTTATTTGAAGCTCATATTACCAGACGTGATGATACTTACAAAAGTAATAAAAGTTACTTAATCTTTGTTTCGTACACTGCGATGCTATTGTGTGCGGACGTAATGAAAGCGGCCCCAGCATTGTTCCCTGAAGTATCCTCGAGTCCCGGACGCCGAACAATGTCGCGCTCGCCTCGTTTTCCATCGAACTTGGAATTATTACCTTCGGTGGCGATACAACGTTGAAGTCTTAAATAAAACGCGAGAAATAGATTATATTGTGACATGATCAGCGGTCCAATTTAATAGAATGCCTGTGATTGGCGCGATATTATGTTATGTGTCTAGAAGCCTGAAGCATACTCCACCACGCTGCTCCAATGCGGATTGGTGGAAGGGTTATAGGCCAACCAAGCGTCGAATGTTCTCAAGCCAGCCGAAGGTCTTCGACAAGGCTTAACGACCGTTTCCCACATTGAAAATAACCGGGGCCTACGGCTTAAGCTGCCCTCCGAAGCACGGTAGCGTGCATAGCAGAAAAGGAAACAGAGGAATTTTACCCATCGTCTGTTCTTTATTTATGTATCCCTATTCAATGTTACTACGGAAACCGAGATTTGAACTGTTGCTAACGTAATTAATCTCAATGATTTTAATCCCGGGGATCAGGACAAGGAAGATACCAATCATTTATCTAACTCATTAATCTTCCCTCTTAATACACCCGTAGCTGTCTTCCTTTTTCGTCGATTGTTTCTCGACGCTTCCGGTCAGGGTGTACCCGACAATGTATAACTAAATGAAAATCAAACAACATAACGAACAAACACGCCTGTATTTCCTTATATGGGCTGGCAGAGGTGTGTAGTACACCCACTTTTCACCAGTTATGCTTAGGTCCCATGTCCTAGGCTCCTAGCTGCTATGTTGAGGGACGCCCAGTAATACTTTCCGAGCCGGGGATCGGGGATCAGAACCTGAACCTCCGGCCCAGCAGTCCGCTTAGGACCACAAGACCGACGAGGCAGCCAACAATCCAAATAATACAATTTATGGACAGGCCTGACACACCTTCTGGTTTCTTTAAATTGGTTGACCGCAACCCTTTTTTGTCCCACTGTTGGGCACGGGCCTCCTGTCCTGTCGTAATGGGAGGTTAGGTTAGGATTAGTCTACCCCGCTAGACAAGTCTGGATTAGCAGTCTTCACATGCCTTCGAAAGCATTATGGAGAACTCTCAAGCAGTTTTCCTCACGATTACAACGGTTGACATTAAATTTCTTAAATCGCACATAACTTGCAAAGTCATTAGTGCATGCCGCTTGTATTTGAACCCGGACCGATCGAATGAAATGCGAATTCAATAGCCACTGGGCGGTCACCGGTGTAATTAGATTGACTATAGACATAGTATAAAGAGTCGCGCTCCGTCTTTATAATATGCTATAGCGAAGCGACAGTTACATATACTCGTAGCTTTACAATTGCTTTCAAAATGCTTATAATACTAATTCACGTAGAATTTGCGACAAAATATTGCGTAAATTCATTTATATTTACAGTACGGTTAGACCACAGAATAAAGGCGAAAAATGATTAATGGTCGGCTTAAAGCCTTTACATGTGGGCTCGCCCCGCGCGCTAACAACACGGCGAAGGCTCCAGAGCCTTTCAGTTATTTCTGGCGCAGCGCAACCGGCGGAAAATGTTTTTAAACTAACTACACGGCGAGCCATGCGTTAGCGGTTAACCTTGACATTTATTCGATGATTAAAGTGATATTATAAATATAATATATTACAGTTATTTTAAAGCAAAATTGTTGTGACTCTACAATATAAGTAATTAAATTAATTTCAGTAAAACTGACACAGGTTTTATGTACCATGTATGCAACTGGCGTAGTATGAAACTAGATAAGCTAATAGTTTCTATCAGAATTATTTTTAGAATAGAATAGAATAGAATAGAATAAGATTTATTTTGCATAAAACACATTATGGTACAGAATAGTATTAACTGACAGTAGATGTAGGTTATTTAGGTTTTAATGCAAAATTGGACCGCACTCAGCATTATGTCATGATTCCTTAAAAATCATGACACTGATTTTCAGTGCGGCCCTGTCGAAGTGATTGGTTTGGTCGATAAGCGACAAAAGCAAAAAATCAACTTAAAACAAATTATAAATGAAAATGAAATAATGAAACGTTAAATAAGTAAATGAATGACAGTTATTGTTAATCGAAATATGTTTAACAATACAAGTAGTTTAATATAAAAAATGTTGAACCTCTTTACTATACTGCTAGGTACTTAAGTATGTATTAATGAGGTGTAGCGGATAGTACAACAATATAATGTAGAAGTAAAACTAAATGTGTATCTAGCCATCGGATCTACCTAGATACACTAACAATAAATAAAATTTTCTGTAGCAACCCAAAATCAAATTTAGTTTTACTAATACTTGATGTATTTAAAGAAACTGAAAATTTGAAAGAAAATAACTAACCGAAATAGGAAATACTTATAAAGATACACATTTTTACGCTCATTTGACTTTTCAGCGCAGAAAATTCATTCAAATTAAACGTGTGATTGCTTTGTTAAGTAGCAATCATTAAGTTGAATCATTATCCATGTAGGTAGGTACTCGTAGGTGTACCACTCAGCCGACGCGAGCCCATTCCCGACGAGCACATTAACACGCAGTTACGTCACAGGCGCAACGCTGAGCTTCAAATGACTCGCGAAATGGCTCCGCGAGGAACTCCACTAAATTGTATACAATTGCACCTATGACGTGGAAATACAGAACAAAGACACATAAAGAGTAGCGATGCGATTGTGAGCCTTACACGTTCGACTATAACGTTTGCTTTTCCGTAGCAAGTCTGTTAATGGCCTACTAAACAATGTTACGAAAGGCCAAATATTATTGTTCATAAATATTATCACACGCTCATTCGCAAAGGTACAGAATTGTAAAGTCTTGCTGCACTCCAGGGATGAAAATGTAATTAAAATGATATGCGACGTTATTGTGCCGACATTTTCTCTTTAAAGTGCACGGTTCATCTTGTGAGGTTGATGTTGTGTGTGTGAGAAATGTATCAAGGATACCAATATTGAGCAAATTATATTAATCGTGTTGAACCTATCGCCCAATTGAGTTAGATTTAAATTATGTAAAATCTGGGCGTGTCAGTCCGGCTGATCTTAGATTGATTTTTCTCAGATTTCTCTCCAAATATCGTGAGGTGGGGTAAGACTGACACATGTGACAAGACTAACTTTAAAATAATAATATATTTTCAATTCTAATTTACTAAGTCAGCCCATACCGTTGTCTGTTGCTGCAACCTCACCTGAATCTGGGAAAAATCATTCAGGCGAGATCGATTGTCAAAATACAGGAAGCTACGAGTACAAGTGAATTAAAGTGTATAAATCTGAGTCAGTGGTCACGAGCTAATGGCCTTCAATCTCAAGGCTCTCACCTCTCCTCTCTGGCGTGATGTTTGCTTGTCGCCAAATATTTTCCCTCTCCCATTGTTGCACATTGTCCCGGAGACAGGCGACCTTTGTGCCAGGCTGAGCCCAGCGGCCCTTCGACCCTTCCCGGGAGTATTTTGGGATAATAGGTCCAAATTTGTTTGCGCACCTCTACCGTCTGCGAGCGACGTTTCGCAGAGAATCTACAATATCGGTACAATTGTACAATACATACAATTTTATTTGTACTGTCGGTGTTGTCCAAACAAATACAATTTTCAGGTCTGTGGGAACAGAAAAAAAATCATTAATTATTTTTTTGGCCTAACGCTGTATTTTTACAGTCACAAATTACTAGATATGGGGTATGATGCTTGCTTTTTAAAAAAAAAATACATGTGTAAAGCTGCGAAAATCTACTAGCAGTATTTATTACCTCCGAATATGTGGACCATTCGTAGAGGCGGCGGGACGGACCGCTTTTCGGGAATAAAGCCTTTTGCAGGAGCGGTTGTTTCGAGAGAGAAGTTTGACAACCGCAGAGTTATTGTTCGGTTGGTACTTCTGCCTGTTTTAAGTGATTCGTTTGCGAGTACCTTGTTTGAACTCCGAACGTTTAATTTAAATTTTAAACCGATCAATTGTTAAGTGGGGTCTAAAGTTACGGGACTGTCGAATATGACTTGAAATTTTCCGAACTGAAAATTGTATAGGCGACTACGCAATTCTCTGTTCTGCAAATATCTTTCATAACCTGGCGCTCCCTTTATATGTAAAATTAATTATTATTCAAGTTCATGAAAGGCATAGTTAGACCTAAGTTTCATGTTACTTTTCATTTATCATAAAATAATAATTTTCAGCAAATGTAATTGTTAAACTTATATGTTGGAATCTTTATAGTTTAAATACTAACTACTACTACATAACTTGACGCCTGAATTTCTCCGAAGTGGTAGGCGGAGTGTGTTGGTACTACACCCACGCGCTACTTAGGTCCCATGTGTAGGTGGTGAGCCTAGTGATAAATTGCCCCACACCGGGAACAGATCCAAATTCTGGACTCCTAGAGATAATATAATGTTAGAAAAACCCACTTTGACCAGGGTACTCCGTGGTAGCGAACCTTAATACTTTACCAATCAACAGGACTGACTATCACTAAGAGTCCCCAGTCCTCATACCCACTACCAAACTAACCATAAAAAAAACTAACTCATTAGACTTGAGATATCTGCTGTAAGGGCGTAACTGAAGAAAAGCTAATCACAAAACAAGTTAAACAAAGCAACAAAACGATGCACAGTCGAGGGCGCTGTTCCCCTTGCAAGAGCTGCTCGCGTGGCAGGCGGTGCTCCCTCGCAGCTCGGCTGGCCCCACTAAGCAGGCACGGCGAGCTGTGCGCGCCTCGAAGCAGCTTTATCCTCAGTTTAGAGTATAATCACTGCTTCGGGTATAGCTTACTACTTACCGCCCAAACTACACTCATTGAACTAGTTTCTGTCCGGCCGGGCGGGCGGAGCTGCTGGATCCGTTGGATCCTGTTTAATCCTTGGATCCCTCAAACTCACGCTCACCGCGCGGCGGCTAATTCAATATTCATTTCACGGCTCAAACTACTGACAGTTCGTAACCAGATAATAATGGCTCGCCGGCAAATCCCACGGTTACATCAACATTAAACAGTAGCCTTAGCTTAAGTTCCTTCCTAAATGTTAATATTATAAAACAATTGGTGTTAACAACAAAACATCACGCCTATATTTCCCGAAGGGGTCCACAGAGGTGTGTCCACCCCCTTTTTAAAAGCTTATTTAACTTCACTCGTATGTATGTATGTATTCATTCATGTATGTCCTGGAATCTTGCAATCAATATTTCACCCACGTCCACTGAAGCTATCGAGCTGAAATTTGGCACACATATTTGGTTCCGATGACAATGCATGTAAATTAATTTTTTTTTTATAAAAACCTTTTTTTTTTAAAACTTTTTTTAATAATTCAATTCCGGTTACATATTTTATGTCCCATGTGTGGTGAGCCTTTTGAACTCAACACTCAGAGCTGCTTCTAGGAATTACAAGTTACTCTTGCCTAGCTTCTAGAACATTCCAGATCATTCGGAACCCCTCTCCCCGCAGACCAGTGGGAGGCGCCGGGGCCGGGGCTGGGCGTGCAGGTGGCGCCGCGCGCGGGCTCGCTGCCGCCGCGCGCGCACGCGCACCTCGCGCTGAGCGTGCGCGCCGACTGCTGGGGCCTCTACCGGGACCAGCTGCTGATACGGGTGAGTCCCGGTCCAGACCATCCCGAGCTGCTGCAGGCCGGCTTGCGCTCGGCGCGAGTTCAAGGCGGGAGGTATGGGTGTAACGATAAATAGGGTCCCATGGGAATACTTATTTGCGATTAACCATCGCGTGCATCGTAGAGTCTGAGCTGAGGATGCCTTGTTTTGAGGCGAAACACGTGTTGGTGTGTGTATGTTGGTGTGGGTATTCATTTATCGCGTGTGCATAAATGAGTCCTGCATGGGAGGGAGGGAGGTGCCCCGTGCATGAAAGTATACATACATCACCATACATTTTTGGTCGCGGATTGTTGCAAAGTAGATTAATTCTTGGTTTGTAATACTTATTTCTTAAATTTCATGGATTTCTTCTTATTTGCAACAAATCTTTACAGTTTGATGAATAAAAATATAGGATAATTTACATATTAAGGTTCTTTGATTGCCTAAGAATGAAGTTCGAAGGACATTCGATCGGTAGTGCCTTTGAGGAGGGTGGCCATATGAGTAGTTGTAAACGAAACCATTGTTGTCTAGTTCACGCGAGCGCAGCCGCGGGCGCCCACTAGTGTTCGATAAACATTGCCAGACTGACGATGCCGAGAGGGTCGATATTATCTCAAAAGCTTATGAATATTATGAAAATATAGTTTACAACTTTAATGATTCAACTCAGGTGCCTCTGTAAATTGCTTCACCGAATAACCCAAGTAGATATAGAAGCACGAATGGATCAAGTGATCTGATTAAACCTTTACAAGTTATATTGACAAGATGGCGTCGTTCAAAACTGGGTAGGTATTGAAAATATTCTTCTGATTAAACTTTAACGTCTAGCTTTTATAACTCCTCGGTCAATTTAATAAAGAGGAGAAATATCGCTGACACGAGATAAATAAATTTTAAATCAGTAGAAAAGATTGGTCATTTGGCTCGCGTTGATTAACCGAGTTACGCAACTGTGATACTATTACCGTGACGTCGGTATGTAGGCGGGTCTCAGTCTTCAATATGGATTCTTTACATAAGTGCAGGCCTTGCCCAAATTGAATCCACGTCGATTAATCTGATTTATTGCGCCCGTCGGGGCAGCGCCCACTCGTGCCCTATCGGGCCCGCCAGCGCTCACTCGTACCCTAACGAGCCCGTCAGCGCCCCATACTCCCGACCGCTCCCAATCCGAGGCATGGCACGCCTGCTGCCACCCCGACACTACCACCCGTAAGAAGTACCTTTTCTGCGGCGTAATAACCGTTTTCTAAGCAGCTGTGTAACGGGTAGAAAAGAGTACAATCCGTCGAAAAAATTTAATACAAAGATCTTACTGCTCTTTACTCTACATGACAGTCTTCGGTTGCCCTGAAAATCAGCGGTTTTTGGTTTGCCACGGCCATTTGCTGAGGGCGTCCAAATTTTTCATCCTTTTAAATCTATTACTTATATCTGTGTATTTTAGTGTACCTAATTGCTGATGATAAAAAATAATTTTCTTTCTTTCTTTCTATATGGCCCAGCCGGGATTCGTATCCGGGACCTGCGGCAGTCTGGCTCACCACCGCGCCACCGAGTTGTCATCAATTTAAATAATAAAAAAATCTCTCTCATATCTAATTTCCTCTCTAAGTCCGCCATTTTATTCATGTGTACGATGTAATAAGCCGCGCCATAGGGTGTAAATTTACATAATTCGCGTAAGTATCTCGAATCCAATTCAGTTAGACCTTGTAGGCGGCGTGTCGTAGGCACTTTCGCTTTTCAACAAATTATCTCGCGTAGTACAAGCGGTGCCTTCTGTTGAATACGGACACGAGACATCGCTGTTGGTTTGATAGCTCCTGCTGCTCCTGCTGCTCCTCTGCTTCTCTGGCAGAATACACTAGGGTCGTGCGAGTGGTAGGGCATCGATATCAAAAGGACATGGATAGATATCGATACAAAATCTTGTGCCATTTAATGACAATGGTACCATGCCGACATCGGTATGTATTGGTGGTGGCCTGGGGGTACTATTTTATAAATTTAAAGTTGAATTAAATTGATTGTGGTATTCGAACCACTAAAGAAATTTAAAGTTGAATTAAATTGATTGTGGTATTCGAACCACTAAAGAAATTTAAAGTTGAATTAAATTGATTGTGGTATTTGAACCACTAAAGAAATAGTCCATGCGTCGTTGGTACTTTGGTTAATGATTTGGTTTAAGATCCTTCATAAAGTAATATATATAATTATAGTGACTAGTATCTAGTAACTATATATAGTGACTAGTGTCCCTGGCTTCACTGAGGGCAAGAATTCTTCGACTGAAGACCGGCTCATGTTGATATCAAAAAATTGTTTTACTCACCGTGGCTTCATAGTGGCTTAATAACTGGACGTTCAGTGGGCAAGGCGCTGGCTAATCACAGAGGACTTGCTAATCAATAAACATTGATGGACGTTGCTTAGTATAAATGAACCATCCAGAAAGCTGGGTACATCTCGTTGGACCAGTATTCTATATCTCCCTACTTCATGGCGACGAGAAGATGGGCGGCCGGAGTAGGGCCTACAGCGCGCGAGGGCCTCATTTACATAATACGACGCCATAAAACTTTCCGGCTCACGTCATTAACCTTTTTGCTCCCTTTGATTAGGGTGAAGTTTGTTTTGCTGTCTTCCACAAAAATATGTAAGTATACGAGTTTCATTAGTTCCATAATTTTTTGTTGTTTAATGTTGGAAACAGGATTTAAAGAAAAAATAAATCATTTAGACGGAGTTGAAAACGTCTAAATTTAGGATATGCTTAAAACTTGACTTCTAATTTTTCTAAAATGATTGATTGGTTAAAAGTTTTGGAATCAGCCATTCTGAGAGGCACCGGACCGTAGATATAAACCGGTACTAATAAAACGATTTAGATGAAGGGATAGCCCCCTGCTGAAGTCGGGTAAAACTCATCATCATCACGACCTTCATCTGTCCCACCGGTGGGCACGGCCCGCGCGAGGTGAGCTGTGCCCACTACAGTGTCAATGCCCAAATCCGTAGTTACATTGAACCCTATTCATGTGATTTTTATAATGACTGCAACATTCATGACACGCGACCGCGACGAGCCGACCGGCCCGACCGGGCCGACTAAAGTATTCCATTCAGCTTTCAATATAAACAAATAAATAACTTTTCTTCTCGCCGCACACTCGCGCCGCCCTGGATACGCCACCGCGTCTGAATACAAAACAAACAGTTACTAAACAACTAAACAACTAAACAAATTGGCGCTCTCGCGGCGCCGACTCGTAATAAGTTGGCGAACTTGTGACGCGCCGCGAATTTAATTTAACTTTCACTAATGACGAGGTAATTACAAAACTGTCCCGCGCTGCGTCGCCAGTGGACTCCCGAGTAGATCTCAGCGGAATGTAAGCGCTCGGGAAAGAAAGGAGTTCATTGTATTCAGAAGTCTTAACAAAGAAATTCACTGGGCTCCCATGAGAATCTAATCAATTTTGTGGTCTTACCACGATTCCTAATGAGTCTCTAGAACTCTAGACCAAGATTAGTTCGGATTTTTCGGAGATTCTGATAGAAACATCACGATAAGTAAACTCAACTCAGTTGAGATTCATGTAACACATACCTAAATATCGGAATATTCCTGCAGCTGACGAGTTCACTCATTCAGGTACCGGTTACGGTTGCCACGATGTAACTAGGAGTGTGTTTTCAGAGTATTCACGATTGGTGGTAATCTTTGATGTAGCTTGCCGGTGATAAAGGCCCATTGTATTAAAACATCGCTTGTCGGTAGAGGCAGCTCTGCGCGTAAAACGACTTGAGGTCGTCGGAGTCGCGGGGAAAATGTTATCTTTCTGCACACCTACTTAAGAACTGTCTCTCTATCTCTGCCCTCATCTATGTCATTTTCGTTAAAAGGGGTACAAAGTGTTTGGTTTACGCATTACGTGGTGGTTGCGTGTCCAGTAAGTGATTGTATGAATGTGTAACAGATCGCCGACCTGGAGCCGATAGTGCTGGACATCTGGGTGGAGGCCGTGGGCCCGCCGCTCCGGTTCGCCGCCCAGCCCGCCCGCGCCGCCGCGCCGCCCACGCTGTGGTCAGTGACCTGGTCGCCCTCCTCGTGACAGGCGCGACTCTGATAGGGGGAACCATCACATACGAGTACATTACGATCCGATTCGGAGAGGAGAGGAAGAAATTAATTCTGGCGTGGAAAGCGTCGCCTGTGTTTGTACAGCTCGCGACGTAGATATGTATAATGTGATATGTTAGATAGGTTAATAAAACAAACTTTAAATGTTTCTTTGTGTGTAACAATAGATTTTTTTAATTATTAAATTATAATAATAAAACTAAACTACAATTCTCATTACAGCTATTTAAAAAAACTTACCTGTAACAATAGAAAC